>QANX01000611.1:118281-193893 GCA_003254975.1 Ochetophila trinervis | reverse complement strand
AATTAAATCCAAATCTGACTATATATATATATATTCTGCAGTCTAACCGAGTACATATACAGTGGAAATTAAATAGAAATGAAATAGGTATCTCTCTGTTTTATTAAAAAAGAAAAAGATATCTATGTGACGAGAACCACTAGAGTAAATTAATTACCTGAGCCATGGCTTTTGTAATAATGTCTGGTATAGGCTGTGTGGTATCACCAATACCAAGTCTTATCAAGTTTGCATGTGGGTTTTTCTGACTGTGCTCGTACTCACGCATGAATATCTATTAATTACAACAATCATAATGATTAATTATATGTATATATAGGACCAAAAATGAGCAACTAAATGCATATATATATATATATATGTATTTGATAAAACCAAATTAAAATAAGGATTATAATATTAACTAACTATATAGTTAAGGTTNTTTTTTTTTTTTTTTTTTTTTTTTTTTTTTTTTTTTTTTTTATAGATATATATATATTCGAGTGAAATGGATTCTAACTCGGATCATTATCTAAAAAATAATATATTCTTTTACTAATTGGCTGCCCGCAAAGACAAAGTTAATATCTATTGTAAAAAATAAAAAATAATATAGGTGATAATAAGTTTGGAAAACAAGAGTTTTCAACAAAGGCCAAGAGCTAATTCATTAATGTAAGGAAAGCTGCTGACCTCGGGAAATAAATATCCACTTTGTAGGCTTTCCATATTCACACTGCGAGACACTTTTGTGCATTGACCTGTATATATGATCGCATCATTGCACACGCAGCGTTGCATGTTAATTAGCTTATCCCCAATCAACAATAACAGTTTGAGTCATCAATAATTAATTTAAATATTATAGCGAGCAGGATATATATATATATATATATATATAGTAGTAATTCTTTCATCCACTAATCTGGATAAAATTTTATTTCGAAAAAAATACGTGTGTTTTAAAGTGTTATATATATATATGAATGTGTTTTTAAAGATACATGTTATTCAGCATAAAATTTTGTCCAAAATTCTCACTTAGGAGAAAAAATCATATAAATATATATATTGTAATAAAAAACATCAGCTGCAATTTCACCTTGGATGATTACATTGATAGAATGAAGAGTGAAATTATGTTGCTGTGAAACTTATATTGAAAGACATAATAATATGATAAATGCTACACATATGTTAATCATCTCCTTCGTAATAACTTACCAACTCTCCTCACATTGTCCAACTTTGGTCTGTAAATCATCCAATAAGTAAACATGTAAGTGAAAGAAAACATATAGATCATGATCACATCAGGATATTCTGACTTTATAAATACATATGACAAAATAAACCAATAACCTGGCCCAGTTGCTATTAGGTTGCAATGAAACTCCATAAGCTCTGCAAAAGCTCAAAGATAGCTGAGAGTAAAGCATATTTAAATTTTTTGCCTCCGTATATATATATATATATATATATAAGAAACCCTCTCTATTCGTAAATATTTTGGGGTATGCAATTGAGCAACACTATATATACCCTGAGACTTAGAGGGGTTTCTGGCACATGCGGCAAAAAGTTAGGTAGTTTTCAGTTTGGTGATGATATTGAGTAGAATTTTCTGTGGTAGTTCCAGGAAGAAAACATATATTGGCCCAACAAAAGAGCTCATGCATGCTTAGCCATCAGTACACGTGGTCTTAGTTATTTCCATACAACTTCTTTGACTACGACTTGCATATCCATTCGTCCATATAAACAACTCTTATATAAACATTTTCCACACTATTGTTCAATGCATATATACTTTGTTAATTTTTCTCTTGTGGAAATTTTTTTCCCAATGGGTTTTTCCCTGATACTTACCAGTTACCACCTTAATTTTTTTCCAACCTCTTAATTTAAATTGACGCTTAATTTAGCAGAATATATATATATATATATAATATACGTACACACTTTTTGATCGATTTAATTTCAAATTTTTTTTATTAAATAATGATTACGTGGATTGTTAAATCATTTTTATCACATAAGAAATATAGATAATCATTCAAAAAAAACTCTCCAATTAATAACTCTGTTCAAACACTTTTTCAAGCTAATAAAAAAAAAAACTCTAAAAGTGACTGTTTATTTTCAAAAAATTTGCTATACTGTCTGATATTAAATAAAAAATATTAATATTAAACATAACTATTGAAAACTGATTTTTGAACTAATTTTCTATTAAAAAGATATTTATTTATGCCAAATGCTTTTATTTCTTTTAATTAAGAAAAATATGCATATGCCCTTTAAAAAAAGCATATATAATTTCTTTAAAACAAAGAAGATTTTGGGGACTGGCTGCTAAAAGAGTCTCCAGGTACTGATAATTCAAAAGAGTTCTCATTTCCAAGGAGCTGTGGAAGATTCTTATTCTTATTTTATTTTTTTGTGGGCTACATGCATCAAATGAAATGAAATTTATATAAAAATCCAAATCTCCTTTCTTTATAATGTGGAAATAATTGTCGTATAACTTTGGATTCAACAGCTCAGGAGATGTCAATTGAATATGATGAATTTAAAAAAAGAAAAAAGAAAAACCAAAATGAACAAGTAATTGTTATATATCATTTGTGAATGGATCTCAGTCAAAGTATAATAAATGGCAATATACCCAAGCAACTTAGACACAGTATTAATTGTATAGTAAATATAAAAATTATTTTTGGTTTTCAAAAGTAAATCATGAATGTCACATTTGAAGATGGAAATTAAGACGCCACAAAGTTAAACAAGAGGAAGAATGTGGCACTAAATTCTGAAAACAAGTAGTGTCTTTCCTTATTGAATTTGATGAAAAATATTGCAACAAATTGGAATTAAGTAGTGCCTTCTAAGACACTCCCATTGTGGAATTCGATACCAATAATATTAGCTCTATCTAGCTATCTAGGTGTGCCTCTTCAGCTATCAGATAGAAAAATACAATCAACATCTATTATCTTTTATTAAAAAGTTGTCAAAAGGGAATTTCCTTTTGACATCTACAGCACCATGTGATCGATCTAATTAAAGTCTTCAAATAGTACTACTCCTTTTAATTTTCCAAATATAATGTCTACTTGGGAACTTCAAGGAACTCCCAAAAACGGGACTTTAAGATTTTCAATTCAAGAATGTCTTTATGCAAAAAGAAAAAAAAAGGATGATAATGTCCTTAAATTACCACGTATAAATTATTTTCCAATTTATAATATTAATAATGAATCGATATTGGGATGTGGTACATGGTCAAGATATTGGTGATGTGGCAAATCATATGGTTAACACCTAGGTTAATAAATTTATAACTAAAATCCTTAAATTCTTGTGCAATATGTATCTTAAAATTGGGAAATTCCAACTCTCATCATTTGCGAGAGAAATTAAATAATAGCTTTGCCAGCACATGTCCGCATGCAGGGACAATATTTTTCTTAATTTGTTTGTGTGAATTTGGTCCACTTATTTGTATATATGGACTAGAGTTCATATTTATTTTTTGATAATTAAAAAATATAAATCATATAAGTTATATAACTAATTTTATGATGCCTATACTAGCTAGCTACGAGACGTCTTTGTAAGATTAATAATCAATACGTTGGAGAACTTTCCATGAAATTTAATTTTAATGTAGATCAGGAGACTATAGTATGTAAAGTTGTAAAACTATAATAGAGAAAATATATATTTTTAAAGACAAAGACTCGGATCCCACCAATATATAATAGTCAACTTTTGAAAAAAAAAAATCACCAATTTTATTATTTATTATTATTATTAGGTACCATTACTGTTTCTGCAGAGATACAAAAAATAAAAATAAAAAATAAAAATAAATAGTCAATATTTGAAACATGTTAGACCAGTTCTTCTCCTGCAATATCCAAATAGTCAATAAGTCCCCATCGAAAATTTACCGTAGCAAATTGGCAGAAAATCAGCTCAACTTTGTAACAGACAATTAATACAATATGTTAATTATGACTTTAAAATAAATTTATAATTTGGAAATGAAAGTTTTATACCATTTTAAAAGTGTTTTGTTTTTGAAGTCAGAATATAAAATTTGCTTTGTCACTCGCCATCTTTTTTTTTTTTTTACTGTGAATTGGAAGAAAAAATATAGGCGCAGTATATTATTTAATGCAAAATAGTCTTCTCATAAATTATTAAACTTTATGTTTTTCTTTTGGACTGAAAGAAAGTTATATGTTTGATTACGTATAAGTGTCCGATATGACTAATATATTTTGGAATACAAGTGTTGACCAATTGTACTGATAAAATGAACGAATGAAAATATCCAAAACCTAGAGAATGTAATGGTAATTATACACGCTAAAAATAGTAAAACGCAAGCAGCTCAATTCTCCCAAATGTCCACGATGTTTTACCAGTGATAGGTGGTTTGTGGGTTTTATTACCGATAATAGGGGATAGAATATAGAAGCCCCGGCCTTGTAATAAAACTACAACAAGTAATGTCAAGGTCGCAAAACGCCTGCCTAAATAGTTATAATATGATATGATAATGTGATGTGTTATCATTATTTTTAGTTAAAAACCAATATAACATAAATATAAATAAGTTAATTTTTGAAAAAATAATAATGTGGGTTTTTTTTTTTTTTTTTTTCCTACTTACAGGCTTTTGCAAGTTAACTCTCTCCTTTAATCCATTTGGTGGAAATTTTTGTGGACGAGTGGAGTTTATGGTTCGGTGACTTCGGTCTATAGGACTTCTTTTAAAAATGCAAATTAAGTTACTTTTAAGGTTTTAAGTCTATTTTTACGTACCATACTAGAGCAATATTAGAGCGTAGTCTATGAGTTCTATACGTAGGAATATTATCATGGGGATGTCCTTCCAGTCCACTGTTTAGAAAGAAAGAAAGAAAAAAAAAATATATATATATATATATATATTTTTGTTTGATGTGTTGGTGATCCTTGAGCAGTTGTGGTTTATTAGGAATGCTAAGGTTCATGAGGGAAAGCTTTTTAGCCTTTCTCAGAAATCCCCCAGCTGTCCTGGTTCGACCCCAAGTTCCCTTGCCTCCTTTCCCTGTCTTGTTCGGCTCATTTATAGAAAAAACCCGATCATACGAGAAATGAAAATTACGGGCTAAAAGTTAAAACCCACCCTGAATTAAAGCCCATTTCATTATACTATCGGGTTAAAAAACTAATGATAATAAATAAATAAAAAATAATAATTGGCTTTAAGCTTTAAAAGGATACGTTGTGAGTCGCGAGGAAAATGACATGGTATCGGCTCTTGACGGACGCAGAAAAGCTTGAGATAGTTTTGAGCAATGCAAACCTAGTTTGGATCTGTTCATTCTGGGTATGTTTGGTCTTCGACTTTTTTTTATATTTAGTCAACTCTGAAATTAACTGGATATGTCCATTTTTGTTTCCGATGAAGAATCTCGAATCTCACAAACCAAATCAATACTGATGATGATTGTTCCACTCACCCAAAAGTATGTTGAAGAGTGGATAGGACCCTTCGTTCTTTAGATTAGAAAAAGCATCACAGAAACTGAAGAGAAAACATGTATAAAAATTCTAACGAAAGTTCAACTATAAGAGATTGCCAGAAACAACCTTTCAACTCAAAAACTACATGCAAATTAGCTGGTGGGAAATAAGAACAGAAGTTGCTTAATTACAGCATGCAAAACCATATAGCCAAAGCTTTAGGGTTTGTGTGCAACATTTTCGCGAGAAAAGACAAAAATATGATCTTCACAAGAAACCATCGGATCGTGACGATAATTAATTGATGATGAGAAGGTCAAGAAATAATAGTGGTCTTAAACTGAAGTAAAAATTAATATTCATCTTGCAGTTTTACCACCAGTGAAGTTTTACAGTTGAAAATGTTCTGTGCTAATTTGAAAGAGTAATGGAAACATAATTATTATAGCATTTTTCTATTTATATAGCCATGTAATCAATTATATATAAATATGATATGTTATTTTTCATATATATCCAGCATTTCCTAGCACACTTTTATATTTTCGGGCAGAAGAATTCCAAGTAGAAAGTTATGTTTTTCATATCTGTTTTTGCGAAAGTTTTAATTTTCATTTAGTATTTTTTTTGGGGACATGTTATTTCTTTAGAAATTGATGATTAAAAATAATCAAATTTAGAAGAATTTGAATGCATTTGGTTAAAAGCTTTTAGTTCGAAGGCTCATATATATAATATAATATAATCACTACCCATAAACAAAATCCACGACTCAAAGCTACGCTTTCGCACCTAAAATCTGGACTATTTTCTAAAGAATGATTAGGAGACAACATGATAAACTATTCAAGCAAAGATTTTAAGATAGTTTATTAGAAAGGAACTCAACCCCAAAAATTAGCAAAATGTTTACTCAAGCATAACATGAGAAGTTATATACTATTATAAGTTCCACTTAGAAGGTACAAAAAGAGAGTCGAAAATGTAAAAAAAATATATAGACCTCGGGCAGCGAGCCGAGATCATCATGTATGAACTACCCAATACAGTCTAGTCTTACTAATACTAAATGACCTTTTGCTCTGTTCGGCATAGCTTTTGGGAAGTCAAAACAGCTTTTAGAGCTCAAAAACTACTTTTGAAAGTGTTTCAATAATTTTTTGAAAATACTTATAGTCTTTAGAAGCCCTTTTTATCAAAGCCAATAAAGATTAGCTTCTCTATAAAGTATTTTTGACAAAGCAAAAGATAAGCAAAAGCAAAGTTATGCCAAACAGAGCTTTTGTATAGGAGACAAGGGGAACATAAATTGAGATGGTAAAAAGACCATTGTCTAAAACTTCCCTCTTAACTTTTGTATAAAAGGGGAAGCTATAAATGTAAAGCTGTATTGTATATGATATGTAAGAAAGGCTACAACTAAGATTAGCAGTTCAAACCCCAATCATATGGCTGATATATAACCTTCAACTGAATGTTGGCAAGCAACTCCAATAAAGCTTCTGATACTGGTGGGTCCAAGTAGTTCGATGCATGCTTGAGTACCTCTAACTCAGTCTTACCAAAGTCTGCACTATACCTGAGTATCAACGAGATAATATTAGCATCAGGTAATAAACTCACATTCTAGACTGAATAATCAAAATAACAAAGTCATATGTATCCGTGCCGTATACAGTATCTACTTCAATTAACTGCAGTCTACCACCTGAAATGTAGTGGACAGGGGTAGATAATGGGAGCAAATTTCACACAATATAATTCCACTTAAAATGTGATAGGGGTGCGTGCTTGTTCATTTTATTATCTAGTTAATTGATGAATATCTTAGACATGCTCAACTCTACAAAGAAAATAAGAAACTCTATGGAAGTTCCATTAAGGCCTTCTGCCTAATTGAGCCAAACATTATACAGAAGTTTGCGAGTAATGGAGTGGGTTACATTGGGCTGGGTATAGTAATATACTAAATAGATGTGCTAACCACAAAATCGAACCATTCATTCATCAAACAGATTACTAAGCATTTAACCGAACCGAAATTACTTTAAAAGTCGGTAATCCAAACCTTAGACTGCCAAATTATCCCCATTAATCCACACAGCATATAAAATTAAGACAATATTTCTTTATAAATCATTATAAGTCTGCAGTGCACTTGGTTGAAGTAAAAATGTGGCAACAATTACTTGACAAAAGTGACGTAAAAGATCTCTATAGATTGACTCTACACAGGCTGAGTGCATATGACTCTACCCCACTTTTACAAGGCATAATGTAACAGCGATCACATAAGTCAACCTAACCCAAATTGCTCATAGAATTGGTCAAAAAATGAAGATATTTGTTTCCTAAGCATACGAATTAAAGATGAGCCCAAAAAAAGAAACTGGCTTAGTGGGTTAACATGCAGGGTGTAGAATTACCACCCCTCATCTTAAGAATGATTCTTAATCTACAATATTATTGATTCTCTAAATTTCCCCACCCAAAATCAAGAAACAAAAAATTTGGGCCTTTTAGTAGAAATGCTTACCATCTCAGAGTCTTACTAACTGATGCTACTTTCGCATTGAAATCAATAATAACTCCTCCATTTGTTAGAAAATTATGGGCAGCTTCCATCAACTCTTTATCAATATCTCCTGGAGAATAACATCGAAGAGCAGGTCCAGATCGTGTACCACAAACCAATGCAAAATGAATAAGAGGCTCTGGGTAAGGGAGAGCCACCTGGCACAAAAAAGATAAAAGTGGAGTAAATTGCAAAAGAATATAGTCTAATCATTTCAATTTAAGCAAACAAATATGGTACCTCAGAAAAATCTATACAACTTTACCTCACATAAATGTGACTAAGAAACACCTAGATCTTTCCAATAAATTCAAAAAAAAAAAACTTGAGGGTGACATCTAGTTTTTTCAAATAAATTCAGAAAAACCTAGAGAGAGCAGTGCCACTTTACCTAATAGTAACTTTTAGAAGACAAACAGTAAAAATGACGATAAGCAAGCCAATTTTTCTTTCGTACAATAAAAAGCTTGAGCAAATGCTTTGTGTAGGAATGCCCAATTTTCATTCGCTGATGTTAATTGTGCATGGTTATAAAGAATCACATAAACTGATTAGTAGTTTTCATCCTATAACAGTACTTTCTACAACCCAATCCCATCCCCCAAAAAAGAAAAAAAGACCTGCTACCTATATCCTACTAAATACAACCAAGGTTTAATTCATTACATATACCAAGCAATATTAGTATGACCATCTAACCTTGGAACGTTGGTCTTTTGCACCAAATGGCTTCATGAGATTGTATGGCGGTCGTTGGTTGCCCCGTAGTATGCCATTTTGTATAGCTGAAAGTGAGTACGTGTTCCCACCAACAACATACCTAAAGTCTCCAAATAACCTTCTTCTTTCTAGTGCACCAGCTGGATGTCCCCACACCAAAATTGCATGGATGGCCATCATATTATACAGATTTATAAAAAAAGCAAGCTTCTCCTCCCTTGTCATATCCTGTGCTTCCACTCTTTGGAGCTCCTCCACCGTTCTCAAATACCTACAAAGACATAACCATTGACAATTACTTAAATTAAAAAAAAAAAAAAAAAAAATCAAGTTTATGGAAAAACTGAGCTTCTTATAAGAACCAAAGGCATCAAACAAACCTTGCAAATTCCTCGCTGCCATGTATACTTCTGTAATCAACATGCCTTCCATCTTCTGACGTGTAGGCCTCAAAGATTGCATATGACAAAAATCTCAACCTTGATGCAATTTCTATTATAGGCTTTGGCTTCACGACAGTTATACCCTTTGGAATATTTTGACATTCAGACACTAAAGGATCATCGTCTAAGAACCGATAGAGGTGGTTACCATCCTCAAATAAATTTTCACTGGATAAAGGAAAAAGAATGGTTGAGAACAAACAAAATACAAAAATATATGGAATGCAAAGATTGAGTTTATATCTACATTTTGTCAAAATTAAATAGCTTTTGTCTTAAAAGATGAATGTTTCACCACTATCATCCTGCTAAAACATATTTCCCTTGAATATTATCCATTATTTTGAACAACATAATATATAATATCATCCAAATTTCCAGTAATTTCTTCCATAAAATTATATTGATAGCAATTTTTTACTTTGCTCTACTTCACTTTTCTTCTCAACTACTGATCTGCATGACTTTCCTAATAACAAAACCAAAAATACAGAGACAATTTAAGGAATAAGGAGTACTTATGGGACTTACAGGAGAACATGTTGGAATAACAGTTTGCTTGCAAGCTTCCTCCCAAATCCAATAGCCTGTCTCGTAATACAGGATTAGACAAAAAAGAAAGGGCAGAGTTAAGAACAATACAATCAATCTGTAACATATACATAATGCGATTGCAGGTTTGCTTGAAATTTCCATCTTCAGATAGTGGATGGCTGATATATTCAAACAAGTCAGTCAAATATATAAAATTGAATATTTCAATATGAACCCCATAGAATGCAAAAGTATAATTGGTCTTGGTCCAATATACAGATCACCTGGTTTCTCATTTTCTAGTTTTAGTGTGATAAAATAAAACAGCCACCTTCAAATTCACAAGAGTAGTTATTAGTAAGATGCCCCCAAAAGGACCTCAAGTTACATAGCCAAGGAGACAGACACTCTAGGGGGAAGATGAAAATTACATGGCAAGATAATTAGGAGAATCATCTTTGGATAAGATAGATGAATACCGCCTTCTTTCAAAATCATGTGTTACCAGAAACCAGACAAATCATTTGTGTTACCAGAAACCAGACATGACTACATGTATTTGTGTATGTTATTCCATTGTCTGGTACCATCTCACTTTTGGTTCATCAAACTATACCACGCATTTAACATCTGGGTAACTTTATGAGTAAATAAGCATAGCACATGCATGACAGTAGCAACTGATTTCGATTTGTGGTAAATCTCACAGTACGAAGTGAAAAAAAAAAAAAGTTAGGCATGTGTGACTAAAGACAGAACGTTATTTTAACTTAAGAAGACTTCTAGCCCCAATAAAATAATAGATTAGGCCCTGGTACCCAGCATGTGCAAACCACTTTACTAACTAACAAGTAAAGATCATATTTACCTCTTCCCTTTCAAGATACTGATCCTCAGATAAGAAATCCACAGCTGCTGAACCTAGAAAACAGTTGGTGAACCTCCGCATTTTATAAAATCGGTCCTTAATAACAATAGATTCTTTCATCTTCCGGACAACCAGAGCTAGTTCATCAATAGCTCCACCATTGGAAACATCATCTTCACCAGAAAGGGGTGGCATAGGAGCTTCATATGATGGTGCTTCATTAATCAGATACTCAATTTTTTCATCAAGCTTCCCAGACTCATCCAAGCCATTTAGCTCACTCATGCCTCCAATAAGAACTTCATTGAAAAACACCTTTGGAACAGCCGTAGATGCAGCAATCTTTTCTAGCTCTTGCTTTCTACTAGGGTAGACATCAATATTAATCTCAACATATCCAAGCCTCTTCTTGTGCAAAAATAACCTAGCCTCTTTGCATTCTTGGCATCCTAACCTTGTGTACAGTATTATTCGTCCCTTCAGAACTACAAGTTTTGGTGTTTCTTCAATGACCTCCCCGCTCTCCTCATGTTTGTTTTCTGTATCAACATTTGAAAAACTAATATAGCTTAGGGGATTCCATGTGGACCTCTCTGCTGTTTTTTGGGAGACTTCGTAGGTTTCATTATCTTTAGTGGAATCTGAAACATTCTTATCTGCATTGTCAGGAACATCCTGTCCAACATCATCCTTTTTTCCAGAAAGGCGACGCAGAATGCTTGAAACTGCAACTACACCCTTCTCTGCAACAAGGTTTTTTAATGCCACTGCCTTCTCAACTACCTTCGGGTTCTCTGAATCATGTTCAATAGAAGGATTCGATAAACTTCTGCTTTCCATCCCAGGCTCCTCTGTTCCATCAAAGACAGGCTCTTGCTCCTTCTCCTCATTAAGAATCTCCTCCACACTTTGGTTTGTTTCGTTTCGAGCTTTAGATGCCTCTGCTCCATCAAAGACAGACTCTTGCTCTTTTTTCTCATTGAGAATCTCCTCCGTAGCTTGGTTTGTTTCATTTTGAGCTTTAGATGCCAAATCTCCATTTGCATCTGTCTTTCCACCAGGGATATCCATCCCACCATCAGTGGCTGATTTTTTTTCCTGAGCTCCAGAATCCAATTTCCTATCTTCATCGATCTTACCAACAGACTCTTCTTGTCCAACATCATTATCCAAATTTTCTCCTTCAGTTTTATATTCCAAATCCTTGCTCTTATCTATCTTCCGGTCCAAATAATTGCGTCTTGTATCATTGTCTAACATTTCTTCACAACCTTTAGACTCCAAAGGGATACTGTTCTCCATGTCATCTTGCCAAGGACCATCTTCAATTTTCTCTCCCTGAGCTTTAGACACTAAATCACTACACTCATCCATCTTGTCAATTGCGCCATCTTTTCCATTACCATTACTTAACTTTGGGCTTTCAGTGCCAATGTCAGATTTCATCTCTTTAAGTGGTTCTCCTTGTTCATCTTTATTAACAGCGACTGTTTCTCCCTCCAACTTTTCAGCAGCTGGAGGATTTGTGAGATCTTTCTTGGTTGAGTCTTTGTTCTCCATAAGGCGAGCAATATATAAGGTTTGAGACTTGAATACTTTTTTTCCTTGTAGATTATGATGATTCCATGAATTTGTACCCTGGAAGTAGTTCACCTAAGAGTTTAGACAATGCATAATTGCATAGCTGCTAAAAAACTTGTAATCTAATCATTAAAAATCTACTTTAGTAGTTTCTTAGTGTGTGAGAACAAGTGAACAGGGTCAACAGGTCATACAAATTGCATTTAAAGCAATGGTGTAATAATAGTTCATACTTTGGACAGAAAAAATACAGTTAACGATAAAACTTGGCCAAATGTATATACTTTTCCCTTAGTTCTACGTTGCCAAGAATGCTTAGAAAAATTTACTAACCCATGTGCAATAGCAATGGATTTAACATCTAATCCAAATCTTGCAGCAACATCTTAATTAAATAGCAACCTGATATGGTTGTTTTCTGACATAAGCATTTATAAGAATTATTGTTGCTTCTCTTTCCAGAATATATAGATTTGCTACAAGCATATACAACCTCGGACAATAAATCCTATGGGCAAATGATAGTTTTTTTTGGACCACCTAGATGGCAATGACTACTGGTGAAAACCTCCAAAGTCCTCGGTTCTACCATGCTTGGGGCTAAAATCTCCTCCCCAATTAATCAAAAAAATAATAATAAAAAAATTTGTGAAATAAAAATGTATATGGATGATAAAACTGTAAGAGAAATTCATCCATAGAGAAAAGGTTCTGCCAAAGATATTAATTTGTAGGCCAAAGAAGTAAATTTCCAATAAACAAACTTAAAGAAAGGCATGCAAAAGCAGACAAATACATGCAAGCCTAAATAATCGGTGCAGCATTCATTCCAGATTAAACGTAAAATATAGCAAAAAGGATAGAAAAAATTCAGTCCTTTTGTATTTCAATTATTTCTGACTCCAAGAAAAGATAAATCAGCAACCTCAATATTACCTTAAACAATAAACATCACCCAAGAAACGGTAAATTTCAATTTTTTAACCCAAAAAAATAAAAGAAAAAGCCTAAAAAAGTTTCATTTTCTCAGCTTTCTCACAAAACAAACAGATGAACAATGATGCTAACATTTCAATCACTTGAAAAACATACACCAATTTATTAAAAAAACAGAAAACAAAAAAAATGAAAATGCAAATCAAGCAATCAAACACCGAAAATTTTCAAATAAATTCCAAAAAATAAAAATTAGTAAAATAAAAAGGTTGAATATAACATGATAGAGAAACCGTACAGATCTGAAGGGGAATGAAGTCGCGTTTGAATTTGGAGAAAGAAACCGCAGAGAAATGGTGGAATATCTTATATGAGTTGCGGGAAAATGGCTATAAATATTCTGAAAGTTACAATTTCTTTATTTTTTTGTTATTATACTTTAAAATTTTCAAAGAAAAAAATAAACAAATTGAAACCGAAGGTTGGGGACGAGTTTCAGAGGGAAGAAGAGACAAAGCGAGAGAAGCGGGAAGTCCGTGGGCTGAAACTGAAAATGGGTTTAGACTTTTTTAAAACCACGCTGGCGCTGTCGTTTTATACAAGTGGACCGCGCTTTTGATTCTGTTGCTGACTAATTCCCTTTTTGTTACACGTATTGCAATTTCATGCACCAATCATCCACCAGAGGTAACATCCCGTTTTTCCTTTTGGTAAGTTCGGTCAAGGGCAGCAAATTCTATGGAAAATAAGTAAATATATTTTAGTGGAACAATTCATTCTCACTTTATAAATGATAATTAAATTCTCTTTTTCTGTTTTTTTGTACAAAAAATATCTATGCTTGTATCAATGGTTATATCGAATGAGAATACTATAGTCAATGGTTTTATTTATCAGATTTTGAATGTTAAACAGTGTCTAGTTTATTTATAGATATTGTATATTAAATAATATGATATTATTTTTAGTGATTTTAATTTTAATTTATTAAGTTGTAGTAATTTATAAATATGAATTATGGTATTTCTATATTATTTGATATCTCTAATATTATTCAATAATAAATACCATTTTTTCATATGTCAGCATAAAATACTTATTCATATTCTTTGCCAACAAATAAATTAAAAAGACTAATTCATATTTTTTTTTAAATAAAAGACTCATTCATGCTTCCAAAAAATAAAAATAAACAAATAAAGACTTATTCATATTTACCAAAAGAGAAAAAATTAAAAGAAAGACCCATTCATGTTGTTATATACTTAAAAAAAACCTCACGGGCATTTTTCCTTCAATTTAGAGTTTGTTTGTGTAATACTTTAAAAATAAAAATAAAAAATCTTGTTTTACTTGTTTCCCACGTCTAATAAAGATGGAGAAAAATATATATATTCGGTAAAGGAAAAAAATATATATAAAATTGTGTGTGTATATATATTTATACTGTCAAATATATGATTATTTTAGCCAGTAAGCTTCAATTACGTTACATGAAACAGTCAAGAAGATAAAATAATATTTTACGTTTCGACTAGACAACTCATTATTCTACGATCAAATAGATGGGCAGCCCTTGTGGAATTTGTATGCGAATATCAATATTGTGTTTGTCTATACTCTTTACATTAATGAGTTTAAATTATATATCATTTAAAAAAAATTAAATTATATATTTTACACTGATTACCAGATAAGCTATTCGCAAACAATAACACAATAGAGCCGGTACCCAAAATCTATGACGGGACATTGATGATTATATTATTATATATCCAAATTTAAAAAGTCCACGCTCCACAAACTATATATTAAAAATGATTTTATTTTATTTTATTTTATTTCATAATTCGATTAGTTTTTTTTTTGGTAAATAAACAAAACATAATTTGATTAGTTGTTACAATTATAGTCGGTCCAAATTTAACAGATAAGATACCATTCCACAAGGAAAATTTACAATGAAGAAGAAGGCATAATCTTTAACGTTAAAATGGTAATAAATTAATGATAGCAGGGAAAAAAAGAAAAAGAAAAGAGAGAGGAAATAAATTGCCTGTGCCAAAAAAAAGCTAATAAATGCCTAAACTACAATCTCGTTTTTGTTTTTGCTTTTTTTTTTTTTTTAATTGGCGATTTAAAAAATAGGGGAATAACCCATTAAAATTAGCAAAACCAAAGTCATTTCCACATAAGCGCAAAACGAGAAACGATTTGGTTTGTTACAATGAATTTTTTTAATTTAGACAATTTTTTTTTTATAAAAATTCAAATTAAACTAAAATGTTATAGCCACTCAAACTAAATTAAATTATTTATAAACGATTTAATTTGATTCAGTTGAACGGTTTGGACCTCAATCAATTTGTTACTGTTGCAGGCTTGCAATTTATTTCTTATTGTATTTTCATTAATATCTTAAATAATTACAAACCAATAAAAAATTAAATAATATGGTTATTAAGAATTATCAATTTAATTATTCATTTAAATATTATAGTCCAAACTCTAATTAAAATATAAACTAATAATTCATCATTTAATTATACAATTCAAACTCAATTTAATAATATAGTCTAAATTATAAAGTCTAAACTAATTAATTTCAATTCAAAGTCCAAACTATTTTTATTATTACATTAATAAGTTCAATCTAAAAATATACAATTCAAAGTCCAAATTAAAAATATTACAATCCATACTAAAAATTGCATAACAGATCTCAAACACAAAAAATATTTATTATTAGTAATAAAACATATTAAAAATATCTTATATAAAATAGACGGTTTGAATTGGTTTGGTTTGAAAATCATCTAAACTGCAAATTAAATCGTTAGTTTATANTTGGTTTGAAAATCATCTAAACTGCAAATTAAACCGTTAGTTATGATTTTTTTATATAACAAATCAAATCAAATCGTTTACCTTCAACGACCAAACAAAATACAGAGGTTTGGTTTGGTTGTGACCACCCCTAAATGAATATACATTTACATATAGCTGATGGAATAAAAATCGTTATACAATAACATTACATGTTTCTGAACATTCGACCAGGAAAGAAGTTACAAAGCTGAGACGTGTATCTTTCTTCCCTAGTACCAAACTGTACAAATCTTTCACCGACGACATTGCGCTTCCTATATATATATATATATATATATATATATATATATATATATTTGTTATCTCCTGTTCAAATGATTTATACTCTGCATTACTAAATCTGTATCAGAAAGGCAACAACGTCAATTTTTGAAGCTGATAGAGAATTTCATTCTCTTAATTTATGTGCTTGATAGCTAGCCAATCTGCAACTTCATGCACCATTCGATCTGGAATCCGAATTCTATGTCAGGTGTAGGATAGCTCACCTGGACTGCAAGATACACCGAGACGAAGAGTTCACATCCCATTCAACATCTCCGCAAGCAGTGAGAACCTCTGTAACGATGTATTCGTCCACCTTAAATCCTTCTGCTTGCATCCGATACATGAGCCGTAAAGCCTCTTGGCAGAGTCCATTTCTTGCATAACCCACTATCATAGCCTTCCAAGAAACCAAATTCCGTTCTGGCATGTTGTCGAAAACCTGAATTGCCTCTGCTACATATCCGCATTTTGCATACATATTAATCAAAGCGCTACCCACATAGACATTTGACAAAGCTGGGGTCTTATTTGCAGAGGAGTGAATCAATTTCCCATGCATAATAGCTTCCAGCTTAGCACATGCTTTCAAAGCCGATGAATAAGTAAAAGAGTTGGGCTCCACACCATCGTCGATCATCTTTTTCAAGAACTCGAGAGCCTCAGACTCATGTCCGAGACGAGCACAACCAGAAATGATGGCTGTCCATGAGACGACATCTCTGAGAGGCATTTGTTGAAGGACCTTGGTTGCATTAGAGTACTTCCCACATCTACAGTAGAACCACACCAGTGTACTACCCAGGTATAAACTGGTTTCAATAGAGTTCTTGATTATTTGTGCATGCACTTCCCTCCCGATAAGTGAATATCTGATTGAGCCACAGGCTCTAAGGATGCTTACGATGGTCAAGCTGTTAGCAAATATATTTCGACCCTTCATCACTCGGAAGAGGTTTATGGCCTCCTGGCCAAGCCCCTCCCGGGCATATCCTGCTATAATAGATGTCCATGTGACTGTGTTTCTATTCCTCATTCCATTAAACACTTTTCTGGAGTCTATAATCTCCCCACATTTTGCATACATATCCACTAGAGAAGAGCCTATAAAAACATCATTTTTGTACATGTTCTTAACTATGGAACCGTGTAACTGTCTCCCAAATTTTAGTTTGTTCTCTTCCCCACAAGCCTTCAGAACACCACAAACTGTAAACTCATTAGGGGAATATCCATTACTTAGCATTTGAGAGAAGAGAAAAAAAGACTTCAGTCCATGTCCCTGCTGGGAACAAGCAGTGATCATAGTTGTCCAACAAACGACATCCCACTTCGGCATCTGATCAAATTCACGAAAAGCACTTTTTAGATCCCCACATTCCGCATATAATTTTGCAATGGCACTGGAAACAATCAAGTTCCTCCAGCTGCCTTTTATAACACATGCATGAATCTGTCTCCCAAGCTCCAACTCCAGCCTCCTAGTACAAAGATTCAAAACACACACGTACATCTTCCCATTTGCTTGGACCCCATTTACAATAGAATCAGAAAACAGACTCAAAGCTTCATCTTCAAAGCCAATGTTCAAGTATCCATTAATAAGTGCACTCCAAGTAACCACATTCGCAACCGTCATTTTGTCGAACACATTCCGTGCTTCACGTAACTTCCCAAATCTCAAATACGCACATATCAAGTTATTAGAGACATAAGTAACCGGGTTTATCAACCACTTTAAGACAATCGAATGTATTCTCCTGACATCTTTCGGACTAAGACACGACTGAAGCCAAAGCGCAATCAAATAGGGACGGAGGCTTTGGATAAATGACTCATTATCTGAGAATTCTGCATCTGGGTTTTGTAAGGAACTGGATATATTTCTTAAACTCTGGAAATCGTATATTGAAGATGGGTTTCCACAAGAAAAGGAACGAAAATTCGTACCGTTCCCGTGTTGTTTATAGTTCTTTGAATTCGAGCTCTTTATCTGCCTTGTTGATTTGGATGTCTGAATGGCGAAAACAGAAGGTGGCTGAGAAAAATTGACACCGATTCCAGGTGACAAGAAAGTCGGTGAAAGCATTGCCCGTTTTCGAACAAAATTTATAATTTTTAAAAAAAATTACTAAAATTTAATCAGTGAGAAAGCCTCTGCTCCGACATAGTAAGATAGCCGTTGGCTTTCCCACCCGCTTGTCCGCGATATGCAAATCATTTAGTTTCGAAAAGACTCATTTACCCCGACAGTACTTTCTTACGTGGCGGTGTTCCATTGTCTCAAAAGATATGAGGACCGTAACACCACCTCGCAAAGCAAACTAGCCGAAAGAACCAGTACCAGGACGCCGCTACATAAATGACACGTAATACGACGCCGTTATTTCTGTACATAAAAAAAATAGATAAATGAATTTTAATAGTTTATAGTTTGATAAATTTACACATTAGACTTTTAAGTTTCAAATGTAACACATTAAATTTTTAATTTATATTTTATGCTATATTAGACTTTTAAGTTTTAAGTATATCACATTAAATTTTTAATTTATTTTATATGTCATATTAAACTTTCAAATTTTAAATGTAACAAATTAAATTTATAATTTATATTTTTTTGTTAATTTTTAAAAATATAAATAAAAAATTATCTAATTTTCTTTTCATTTAAAATATTTTATTTCATTCTAAATTGTTAAAAAAATTATCATAAAAATTTATTTAATTTAATATTTTTTCATCGTAATTTTTTTTATTTTAGGATGAAATTTTTTTTTGAAGGAATAAAAAATTATTTTTTAAATATTTTAGAAAATTTTTAATAGAAAAGAATTTTAAAGTTATAATACTTCATTTAACAGATTCTGTTAAATTTAATTTAATTCGACTAAATTGTAATTTTTACAAAGTAAAAAATATTAAATGTTTAAATTAATTGTAGTGTTTTAAATAAAAATTTTAAAAAGCTTTAAAATATATTAATTATTTATTATTGTATAAAATATAAATTAAAAAATTAATATAATACATTTAAAATTTAATATGATATAAAATATAATTTAATATAATATATTTAAATATTAATAATTTAATATATCATAAAATATAAATTTGAAGTTTAATATGATATGTTTAAAATTTAAAAATTTAAACTATTTATCCATTAAAAAATACCATTTATTTCGCAGAACCACCTGTCGTATTGTTTTCAAAATGTTCATATCGCATTCTGAATGGTAAGCCTAAAACCCTTCAGTGGAGAAAGCTTCTATATCATCAGGTTCTGTTCCTATTGACCCGAAACAGAGTCACAATTCGACCAAGTCAAGAGCAAGTTCAGTTGGAGAGAAGAGAGAGGTAGATTCTGAAACTACCTCCATGCGAGCTTCATAGTTCTTAAACCTTTTTTTTTTTTCCCTTTTATGTTTTGGGTTCTGGTTTTT
Organism: Ochetophila trinervis; assembly: GCA_003254975.1. Classification (NCBI taxonomy): domain Eukaryota; kingdom Viridiplantae; phylum Streptophyta; class Magnoliopsida; order Rosales; family Rhamnaceae; genus Ochetophila; species Ochetophila trinervis. The sequence continues at coordinate 174,132 of QANX01000611.1, read as the reverse complement.
TTCCGGAATGTTTTGAAGCATGGATTTCTGATAGTGGGTGTACGATTAATTGTTAATTCGTGCAGATAAATAAAATGCAGGTTTCTTCTGCGACTTTCCAGCCTTCGTGTTCTTTCCCACTACGAGCACCTAAAGCCGCCACCAGAGACCGCGTGTCTTCTCTCGCTTTCATTGGAAAGTTTGCTCGTATAAGCTTCCGTGGTATGTAATTCTGCACTAGTCTGCTGAACGAATATGTTGGAGTGAAGTATTATATATATGATTTTTCTATCATCCGGAAGCCTCACTAATAGTATAGTGACGCCTTCGTGAACTTATACATATTGAAATAGATAAACTTATTTTACATTCTGTGATATTGACAAAGCTAGAAAAGTTCCTGAGTTAAGGATATAAATATTATAAGGACTAAGGTATATGGGCAAAACAATTATATTAAAAAAAGAAAAAAAGTTAAAGCTTTTCCTTTGAGGGAGATTAAGCTGCAAATCTTAAAATTGTTACATCTGACGGCCTGATACCGTTTGGTTGTTGCTGACTAGTATTTTTCATTTTAACTTTGAATATCACAAATCATATATAGGAAACAAATAGTGTTAGTTGAAACTTTTGGTGGAGGGTTATAGCTCAGGATATTCTAGGAATTTGCAGCCAAATATCGCCAAATCAACATCAAGTAAGAACTTATTCTAACTACAAGTGGGGTAAGCTACATTTATCACAACTCTCAAAGTAAAGAAATTCGATGTACTTTCATAGAGATGCGAAAGGTCATACTTAATAATAACACTAACTATTTTGTTCTAAAACATACTTCAACTGAAGTCATCTATCAGATGCATGGATTTGGTAAATTCCTCATAATAGGTTTGTAAGTTTTAGTTGAACTCTCTTACCGTTTTGTTATTTATGCGTGTGTGTGTGTGTGTATTTATATGTAGCTCATACAAATTTTGTCACAAACTCTTGTGGAATGCTAGGTTGTCACTGGCTGACTAAATCAGTTAGGCTTCAACAATCCCATCTTGTGGCTGCTGCCATTGATGATACAACTGCACTGCCAAATAAATATAGTGGAGGAAAGTTTTCGGGTTCTGATTCTTCTGACCCTGCATTGATCCAAAAACCCAAAAAAAATGGTAAAATTGAAGAGGAAGGAGATAATGCTAGGCATCTGGATGACCAAAAAATGATTAAAGTTTGTGACAAGCTCATTGAGGTTTTCATGGTTGACAAGACCACTCCAACTGACTGGAGAAGATTATTAGCTTTCAGTAAGGAATGGGACAATATCCGGCCCCATTTCTATAAGCGGTGTCATGATCGAGCAGATATTGAGTATGATCCTGGGATGAAGCATAAACTACTTCGGTTAGGACGGAAGCTGAAAGAGGTCAGTAATGCAATGATTTTGACTGTATGGAGTGTTATTGGTTCCTTAGAAGTCTTTCATTCTTCTAGCATATTTTTTTCATTCTCAGGAATAAGAATAACTCTTTCTCTTTGCCCTATTCTGGATATAACCTGGGTTGTGCATTTCCTGCTTCATGATACCAAACAACTTCCTCAATCTGATTGATCTACTAACTCTCCTTCCATTTTGAAAGAAAGAAATAATACTTCTATTCCTTAAAAGATCTTTTCATGTGGTATTTAACAATATTTACAGCCTCTGGGCATAATCCACATGTAAAAATGACATGTTGCATCTGTGCCTTTTTGTCAGTTCTCATGTATCAATAACTTAATTTATAGAGTGAAATAAAATATTCAGGTTGTGATTGTTTTATTCATCAGTTAGTGGTGTTTGCTTCCTGGGTTCCCTTGAGTTTTCAGTTTTGGTATGCTATGAATTTACTGGCAATTTCTCTTCCACAGATTGATGATGATGTACAAAGACATAATGAACTTCTTCAAGCAATCAGAAGGGCACCAACAGAAGTAAGTGATATTGTTGCCAGGCGCCGCAAAGATTTCACAAAAGAATTTTTTGTGCATCTTCACACTATAGCTGAATCCTACTACGATGATCCAACAGAGCAAAATGGTGAGACTAAACTTTTTATGTCTCTAAATTTAAATATGCTAATGGTGCCCCATGGTTAAGAGTCCTATGAGTCCAGATGTCCAATTATACACGATATCTTTTTTACACCCACCATATGATTAACAAAATATGTATCATAATTGATCTTCTTCTCGAATTATCATTATTAGTATTTGATTACATAACATTTAATATTCAGTTGTCATATTTGAATAAAAGAATGGTATAGTTCTGTTCAAATTCTATGTGAATCACTGTAGTAGTCATATCTTGATGAACTGATTGATACTTATGCAATACATATAAATTTTCATTTGGTATTTAAATTCAAACAGCAAGCTATTCACAGTTTATGTGCTTAGCAGTTAGCAATGTATGTAAATATTATATGTTACGATACGAGCATCTTCTTTTATTTCTTATTTTGTGGATACTGTTTTAAATTTTTTCTCTGTACGACTAGCTTTGGCAGTGCTTGGGAACACATGTTTGGCGGCTGTACAAGCTCATGATACAGCAACTGAAAGCATGGAAGCATTGAATGCTGCGGAGTTGAAATTCCAAGATATCATTAATTCTCCTTCTTTAGATTCTGCTTGCAGGAAGATAGACAATTTGGCTGAGAAAAATCAACTGGACTCAGCTTTAGTGTTGATGATCACAAAAGCTTGGTCAGCTGCTAAGGATTCGAACATGATGAAAGATGAGGTAAAGTGATGCTGGTTCGTTTATAGGTTTGATGTTAAACCAACGTAAGGGTATATGCTTCATTTTTCAAGTCATGCACACAAAAGAGATAAAATTGATATCTCTAACAGTGATAGCTGTGCTCTCATTATACTTCACTTATCTATTCTGCACAAAGAAAATAAAACTTTTATCTCTAATTGTGATAGCTTTAATATGATTGACTATCACACGCTTGAGACATTATTTCAGGTATTTGGAACTGAAAGCCTGCTAATGGTTATCTTTCCTATTTTGGTTAGGTTAAAGACATATTATATCATTTGTACATGACTGCAAGAGGTAATCTTCAAAGACTCATGCCGAAAGAAATTCGAATTGTAAAGTATCTTCTCACAATTGAGGATCCCGAGGAGCGACTGTGTGCTCTCAATGATGCATTTACCCCTGGAGAAGAACTTGAGGGAAAGGACATTGACTCTCTCTACACGTATGTACTAGAAAACCAAACGCTCTTGTCTAATCAATCAACTCCTGTTGAAAAAATATATATGCTATTGAGATTGTGAAGCTCTACTGCAATTCCCAATTTTAACAAGCCGAATATATGCTTTAATTATTTTATGTTTTACATTTTTTTCCTTTGATATTATTACAGAACCCCAGAAAAGCTTCATGCCTGGATTGATGCTGTTGTGAATGCATATCATTTGAGTAGTGAAGGCACTCTCATAAGGGAAGCTAGGGACCTGATGAATCCGAAGATCATTCAGAAACTAGAGGAATTGAAGAAGTTAGTGGAAAACAAATTCATGTGACAGCAATCTTGTACTCCTCCAATGCTTGTCCTGCATTTCTTGCTCCACAAGTCGATGACAGAACCGGATTCCTAATGTCCACGGATTAAGTCCTTGGTGGGTCGCTTTGCTGCAGAAGTAGCTTTGTCTTCACATGAACTTGAAAATGCAGCCAAATTTTTGCGGAGAAAGCTGTGAAACTATGAGCTTCAATCGAAATCATAATCAGAAGGTTGACAAAATCGAAGTTGCTTTTTTGGATTTTATTTGTTTTGCATAGTTGGTCCTTATGTCATTGTTAACCCATGTAAAATGATATGTTCCAAGTGTTAACAGGTTCCATACAATAGATCATTTAAAGCAGATATATTCTAGGAAGCTTCATAAGTTGTCTTTAATTTAATTCAACGAATCATGTGTAATTATATGTGTGTGTGTGTATTTACAATGTAATTGGAGCTTAATCATAAAAATCAAACTAATATTGTGGTTTATAGCATATGTTAATAAAGATTCCGAGGTAGTACTTCCATTGCTTGTTTTATGATTCAGGTAGAACTTCAAAAATTTATCAATAGTTGCAAGGAAAGTAATTGATTGGAGAATAGCATGTTGTTTGGAAGGAGGTAAATTATTGTTTTTTTCTTTCTACATACAATATAATTAATTGTAAACTATACTATATTTTGTTTTCTAATCATTAATTAAATATAAACTACTATCTTATTGCAGGATGGGTCAATCTTGTCACATTTGAGCAGAAATAGACGTGTTGAATTATAATTTATCGATTTTTTCATAAATGATTTTGGACATAATACACATACATTAAGCTACTAAATATGAAATACTATATAAAATTGAAAATTGTGAAGGTTTTTTTTTTTTTTTCCCATGAAGAACAAATCCAACCATTTCTGTAACATTGCACCCGCGAGTCTCGTTCAGGTTGCAGATCCTCCCTATTACTTCGAACTCGCACCATCAATTTTTTGTCTTTTCTATTCGGAATAACATTTTTTTAAAAAGTTTTGTTTTGTTAAAGATATCTTTTTATACCAGATTTGTGAATTTATTTTTAACAAATTTTAAATATCAATCCCTTTTTTATTATATTTTTAAACACAACAAATTGATAAAGTAATTTTACAGACCAAAGCTAGAGACGACAATCGTGTTAACAAATCACAATTAATTTATTTAAAATGATTAATTATGTAAATATTTTTCAATTTTAAGACTAGCCTTTTTAATATCGTGTTAAAGGAAAATAATTTTATTTATATTATATTTATTTCCTAATTAATTGAGTTATCATATTTTTAATTTATTATGTCTATTTATATGTAAATATATTGATATGACATATTATAAATATGGTAACTAGACACTAATATATTTAATAAGTAATTTTTAAATTAAACTCTCGTGTATTGGCAGGACACCTCTAAAATCCCATTCATGGAACAAAATTATTTTTCAAAATCAAATAAACCCAGAAACTCATTTTAGTTTTTTTTTTTGCGCGCTAAATTTAAACCTTATATATAAAAATTGTGCGTTTCCTGAATCAGCACTCTTGCGATTATTCGATCGCTGCCGTCTGGATTCTCCGGCAAAACCAGCTATCTATGAGACTGTGTAGTGTTTCTTCTATCTGACCCGAACCGATAAATAGAAATTAATTGGAGAATCAGAATTGCGAATCTACGAGAGTGGTTTAGTTTTACGGATTAGGGTTCGTTATCTGGTAAATTTTTTAAATTAATTTTGTATGTTTCGTCTTCTTCTTTTTTTTTTCCTTGTTTGTTTGGATTAGTAGCTGTTTAATTTATTTTTTAAGGTTTTGTTTCCTCAGACGGTAAATTTTGAAATACACTTTTTTGAGTTTTGTTCGATCATATTCCGAATTGTGAAATATTTTGATATTCGATTTCTGACAGTTTCTCAGGAGCCAAAATAGATCATTTTTTTTTTTGTATTTGAAAGAATTATGCATTTTGGAGGGTCTGGTTGTTTGATGTGAAGTCAGATGATGATAAGCAGGAAAACCAGTAATTGCGCTTTATGCGAAAATTCAAATCTCGCTTCTATTTGCACCGGATGTGTCAATTACAGGTATAATCTCTAAATTCAGTGACTTTTGAAGTTACTCCTTGAAAATTACGAACTATTATTTTTTTTTTGAAATAAAATTATGAACTTAGGATTTAACAATCTTGATATGCACTGAGCATATATACATAGCAATGATCTTATCTCTTCGTTTTTTCCAGGTTGGCCGATCACTACAATACTTTAAAAGCATTAAATAGTCATCGGGATTCCTTGTACTCTAAATTGAGTGAAGTGCTTGTGGCGAAGGTTTGATTTATGCTTTATGAAGACTTAGTTGTATTTTTTGTTTTTTCCCGAGTGCGAACGGACTTATAATAGATCACTTACTAGTAAAGTTTCCAGCAAGAATTTTGTCAATCTAAGTCTGCTAAAATATAGTTTTCATGGGAGCAAGAGATTAATCTTACTCATAAAGATGATATTTACACTCAGCTTATAAGTTTGAGAATGCAATTGAGTTTGTAAATGGTACATCATTCAAGTTTTAAAGTTACTTTAACGTTCTTTAATAAGATTCCTGTGTAAAGTGCTATTCAACATTAAATAAATTAAGAATACTTGAAATATGCTTGTCAACTCCCATCGAGTATCAATAAACGAGCATTTTATCCTTAGTTAACATTATCATTTCAGCTTGTCCTTTATTATAACAATTTCTTTTTTCTTCTTCAAAATGCTAATTGAAGTAGTGTACTGCCTTAAATATCACTAGAAAAATGGAACTTTTCTTGTTCTCGACAAGAATTGGAGGATCCAAACACTCCTTTATTAAAAGATAAATTAATGCAGTAATTCCTAAAGAATCTCAAGGGCATAGGTTGTCTTGCAACTGAGAAGCAGTAATGCTGTTTATAGATTTTGTTCAGGTGATTGGGTTAGGTTATGTAGGTCATTGGTTCTGCTTAGAAGGTTTCAATTTGCAAATATATTCTAAGAACAAAAATATTCTAACTAGGATTAACATTTGGTATTATGCATTTGTTAAGAAGAAATGGGATGATGATATTCAAAATATTCAAATTTTGCTTCATTTCTTTGAACCAATTCTCCTTCGTGCCATTGTTTTTGTATTGTTTGGCTTGCTTATCTTGGTTTGTTTTAATTGTTGTTTTATTCATATTTATTTAATGTAAAGTAGAGTGAAGTTCTCTTTCTTTGGTTTAGGAAGTAGGAATCATTCAGTATGTATCTTTTCTTTCTGTTGATATTGTTCGAATTTCATTCTTCAGGGGAAGGCAGATGGTCAACTTGGTTGGAGAGTGTTTCAAAATCAGAAGCTGGCAAGATTAAGGGAGAAGCTTCAACGTAATAAAGAACAGCTTGTGAAAGGTAGGCTGTCCATCATGATCAATTTAGATTGAAATTTGTGCTTTCTCCCTTTAGTAAAACTTGCTAGACCTATTGATACTTTTACAGGGAAGGCTAGGATTGAGAGGACCTCATATGATCTAAAAGTCAAATATGGGGTGCTTGAATCAGCCGTTTCTATGGTAGATGAAACTCTGTTTTGTGGTTTTTTTCTTTTTCTATTTCTTCTTCTGCTTCTTGGGGGCTGGGGGATCATGCTTTATGCAAAAAGAAGAGGTTAACATAATGAGTTTTTCTCTGTCTCATGCATCATTTTCCTGTTTACAGTTGGAAAAGAATCGTGTTGAACAACTGGAAAAGTTCTACCCAAACCTTATTTGCACTCAGGGCTTAGGGCTTGTAAGGATTACTCATAAACTTCTTTTGTTGCACTGTTATTTAAAGAATTTTCCTGGTGAAAATACTTAACTAATAATCAAAATATGTAACAAATTAATGTCTATAACTTGATCTGCTTTTTATTAATCTTCCACCATATCTTGTTGTGGACATTTATCCTCCAACAAATATTTGCTCTAATTTTCTGCATTAATTTTATGGATTATCTCAACACAGAATTTGATGCTCAAGAAATTTTCTTTAAGTGCAGATGGCTATTACCTCTGAACGTCTTCATAAGCAGTCTGTGGTTATAAAAAAAATATGTAAATTGTTCCCCCAACGTCAGGTAAGTACTTCAAAATAATTTCTTTACTTCTGAACATGATCACAAGTGGTATTAAGTCTGTTAATCATGATTATCAATTTTATTTTGTTGGTAAAGATGGCTATCAGACACTTATCTGAATCTTTTTATTACCTTTTACATGCAAGTTTTAAGATATCCTGTCACCCCACCCCCCTTTTTGTCTTGTTTCTCAGTTGAAGTGCTTTTGCTGAAGATTATTGGTGGATGTTGCATGTAAGATACCTTAATACAATTTATATGAGGGTAAAAGGACTTCAAACTTTAGATTTAGCCCATTATGTCAGTTTCTGTTCAGAATGCAGAAGTATGAAACTAAGTAAAAATCAAAGGATATAGCCCTGATGGCAGAAGACCTAAGCCTTTAGCATTTTTAGAAATTGACAAATGTTAAATAACCTGGTTATGAAAGCAGTTTATGCATTTTGTGGATTGTTGCAAGTCTAGGCATATTAACTAGTTAACCTCTCACTGCAACTTGGACAGAATGAAGATTGTTAATGTGATTTTGTTGAACATGGTTTGAGATTATCAACTTGTAGAACCCTCACGAATATCAATGATTCATTGTAAGCAAAAACTGTTGTATGATGATAGGAAAGTAATTTCAAGAAGAGCTATTTTTAGATTATGATTAGCTATATTAAAATATTCTGATGTCATGAAAGAAACTTAGAAGTTTCTAAGATTAAATGGTAAATAACGGGATACGAGAGGGATGGACTTCGGCAATTGAAACGTGAAGGGCAGAGACTCATGCCAGATGCGTAGAATATATCTGAAGATGTATCTCTTGCAGGCCTTAGTATTTGGTACAATCATTTATTGATTTGTTAAGGTTTATGATTTGCCTTGTCGTTGAGTCATGCCTAGTGAGCGCTGGAGCTCTCTTTCCAAATTATTTCTATACATGAAAATTTTTGTCAAGCACCAGTTGGAAGTATCAAGTATTTCGGAAATTTTGGGAGGAGATTGTTTTATAACATAAGAAAAATTATTAGAATCTGGTTTGATGCAGTTTAGCATTGAGAAAAAGAAAAGCATGCAACTAAGGCCTTGTATAGCATAGCTTCTGGCTTTGGACAATTTTGTGAAAATGCTTCAAGCCTCCAAAAGAGCTTCTAAGCTCTAACCAAAGCCAGTTAAGAGTAACTTCTCAAGAAGCACTGCTGGAGAAACAAAACAAGAAGTAAAAGCAAAAGCTATGCCAAACAGAGCCTAAGAATAATAGCAAAGGACTAGTAACATCTGATTCTAATCCTAATTCTATAATTTTCTTAGAAAATAATTTTTTTATTTTATTTTTAACAACAATATAATCCTTAATCCATTTGGTCCTTTTTTTTTTTTGGGTCCAAAGTGATATAAATTCTAGAAAGTTAGTCTAGCTATGAACAAATATAATTATATTTGACATCTTTCGCCTGCCTTTTTATCTAAAATGTAAACTTTAAAAAGTATGTGATTAATAATTTGAAGTGAAGTTTTAGTTTGTAATTGTCTTCTAGAATTTGTATTAAACCAATCTCCAACATACTATTGTTCTTTGCTCAACTCTTAAGATGTGCATTCTTTGTTTTAGGTTATCATAGATGGAGAGAGAAAAGATAGGTCTAATGGTCAATATGATCAAATTTGTAATGCATGCTTACCGAGAGGGCTTGATCCGCACTCTGTTCCATCAGAAGAGCTTGCTGCCTCTTTGGGGTATTCTAACTCTCTATAATTCTTTGTATCCATATCATGTTACTAGAAAATTATGGTTATACTATACCGCTGAGATTACCAATCTATTATTGAATAGTATTGTTTTACTCCACTTTGGGCTATATGTTTTGCATTCTGAAAATGAAGTTAGGCTCAGTGATATCCTGTCTGGTTTTTAGTAATTTGGAGTTGGAGTTCCTGTTTTTTTAACTAACCAGTGATGCTTATGGTTGGAGAATAGGTACATGGTGCAACTCTTAAATCTTGTTGTTCAGAACTTGGCTGCTCCAGCACTTCATAACTCTGGTTTTGCAGTAAGCACAGTTTCAGGCTCCATGTAATGCTTAAAAGTTTAATTGAATTTTATGATTCTAGTATATTAGATTATGTATCTTTTCAAAACATAAAGTGTACGATGTGCCATATTGAGGATTTGGAAATGCTAACTTTGATGCATTTAATATGCTTTACACTCCCTATTCTTAGCCACATTAAGAATATTTTGCCTTCTATTGTGTATGTTTTTATTTTTTATTTTATAGAGAATGTTGCAGCCATTTTCCTCTATGAATATCTCTTTTCTGCCAATGTACCTTCAAGATGGACATTGTCCAGTACATTTTCGATGTACTTTAAGGCACCCATATTGTTCTGAAGGGCATTTGGAGCTTCTCTAAGATTATTGAATAAGATTTTCATGATGCATTTGTGGATTCTTTTTTATCTACGTGTTATATTTATATAATCTTACTTTAGGGCTCTTCCTCACGGATATGGCAAAGAGATTCTTATTGGGATTCATGTCCTTCTTCTCAAAGGTAATTGGCCTGAAATAATGTGTAACATTATTGCCTTGGTATTTTCTTTTTGTTATACTTAAAATTTTGTGTTATGCAGCAATGAGTATCCCCTGTTTATACCACGCCAAAATTATTGCACCAATGGCGCGGAAAATTCATGGTCAGATAGAAGCTCAAGTAATTTTGGTGTTGCTTCTATAGAATCAGAGAGGAAGCCTCGCCTGGAATCTTCTGCAAGCAGCAGCTTTAATTACTCTTCTGCTTCTCCACATTCTGTTGAAACACACAAGGACTTGCAAAAAGGCATTTTACTTCTTAAGAAAAGTGTGGCATGCATAACTGCTTACTGCTATAACTCATTGTGTCTAGAAGCTCCTTCTGAGGCATCTACTTTTGAAGCATTTGCAAAATTATTGGCAACATTATCTTCATCCAAGGAAGTTCGTTCAGTTGTTTTATTAAAAATGGCTTGTTCAAGGTACATGAACTGCACAATTTTTGTATATGTGAATTTGCTACATGCTTTGTCATTTGCTATCTGCTATGCATATAATGCTGCAGTAACAAAATTGAGTTTTAAAGATTTTGGACAAACCTGATGTCTAATTACTCTGCAAACTTTCCATTTAATACATGTTGTCTATAGAAACTGAGCCTGGGCTCCGAGTGACACAATTTTGTTGCTGTATATAAGAAACAGCATGCACTGAAAGACCTTAGGTGTCAAATATGTGCTAGAAGTTTGGAGGTATATTGTTTGAACTGTGTACAAGCTTTTCCATTGGTTGTTTGGCTTGACATGCATATCTGCATGAACAAACTTGATATAGCATATTACCTAATTCATTGGCATCATATCATAACTGGAAGGGCCATCACAGAGGATGGCGAAACAATCTGGCAATGTTATTTAAATAGAATACTAGATCCATCCTAAACCATCAGCCCCCTTCACATGGGGAAGGATATTATGGTATTTATTGTGATGATAGCTCCTAGCATCTCCAGTGACTAGATTTTAAACAGAATCCCAGCACTTTTCTTGCCCCACCTTCATAGAAAAATTAAGATATCCTGATGATCCTTCAAGTGTTTATACAAAAAGAAAATACCTTGATAATTTATAGGTTATACTTGGGCCTTGTCATATTTGAAAAAAAAAAAAATTGACATTGAAAATTTCAAGTCCTAGAACCTGGCTTGTGAACAATGCTTGCTTAAATCCCTTAGATTGCAGCTTTTTGAAGACCTTAAAGACTGAGAACTGTCCTCTGGGGCTACAATTAGATTCAATGTTGGGCTAATCTGGTCTAAAGTTAGTGGTCCATCTCTTCTGTTCTTTTCTCTTTCCTCTAAGGAATCCTCATTTGTATGTTTCTGAAGTAATCTTTATTCTTATTTGTTAATATCTAAAAATTGCTATTGATAGATGGGTTTTGAATCATGATTTGTGCCGCATTGGAAGAATGATACATGTAAAATAAATTTAAGCTAAATAAATTTAAGCTAGAAAGTTACACCCTCTAGTTTCTCAAGTTTAATGTTGCAATGTGATGACCAGAATATTTGAATCTGTGTCTTTTCTTGGAAAGTTCATAACATGTCATGGACATTAGACATTCATCAGTAATTTATCATTATTTATACTCATGTGCTAAATTCTTACTACGAAGCATGTATTTATTTATTTTTTAATTTCCAGGTCATATAAGCAAGTTCAGCAATTAAACAAATCTGTGTGGGATGTGAATTCTGCCATTTCATCAACCACTCTACTAGAGAGTGCACATTCAATGACGACGGTATGAGTTCGGGCTTCAATTTAATTTTATTGGAACTTTTAGTCTTAGTTTTTAGCTCTTGAGCATTTCTGATTCTATAAAGTGAAAATGGTTTTTTCCATGCAATTACCTATATTGAGGTTTTGTGCTTTCCTGTTGCTGCTTTCAGAGGATTGCCTATTTTAACTGTAACCACCTTACGGCTTTCCCTTTTCTTTCAATTGTGTTCTTTTCCTTTTAAAGAAAAAATCAATTCAAATTAAATCAAAGCTTTATTTTTCTGGCAATGGGGGATTATTTGGGAAATTAGAGCCACAGTAGTGAAATTTAATTCTCAGTTATTGATATGTACTTATCACTGAACTTTGTTGCATCAACAATTGTAACACCTTGTTGGTGCCCATACATGTAATGAAAGTCTAAAAGGGTTTAGTGTGTCTTCTTTTATAATTTAGTACTCTGTTTGTGTTGCCTTTTGGGTATTATTGAGTCGGGAGTTGGTATTTCTTGGTATTTCTGATTAAACTGTCCAATTATATGTAAAGAGAGAGAAAGAGGGTACCCTTTGCATTCCTTAAGAATTTTGCAAGAAAGCATTCCAAACTCGATTTCATATAGTTCGTTTTGCTTTGCAGAAAAACCTCTTGGAAAATAACATTCCTAATTCTGGCACGAGCTTCCTTTATGCCACGGAGTTACCCGATGTTGGAAAGAATGAATGCTTTATTGAAGGATGGGATCTTGTTGAGCATTCTACTTTTCCTCCACCGCCATCACAATCAGAGGATATTGAGCATTGGACCCGAGCCATGATCATCGATGCAAAAAAGAAATGATCTGGTTGACAGCAGTTTTTCTACTTATTGTAAGTTACCATTTGAATATTTTATTTTAAGAATTAATTCTGAGCAATCTTTGAATTGTTCCTGTGTTAAACACTAATACCCTTCTGAAAATAGTTATCCTTCGTTGCTTGCTTGCTCTTCTGTTAGGATATACATGGCATGTCTATTCTTTTAGGCACCGAAACTTTTTGGAAGTCCTGAATATCCGATCCCACCCCACAAGAATTCATCGTATTTGAGATCTATTGGCGGTCCTCTTTAATAGTATGTATGTCTTTGTTATCTGTTTCTTGAGTTTGCTCTCTTTGTCGAGGATTAATTCTCATTTATTTTATGGTTAACAGGTTTGTGAATGAAGAAACCTAAAGAGAAAAGACTAGCCTCCATGGAGGATTAGCTTTTTAAAATACTTTAAATGTTTTTTTTTTTTTCCTGGATAAAAATTATTTAATATGTTTGGCCTTGACGTTGTTTCCTTGTAAATAGAGAGGGTTTTCTTGGTAGTGTATTTCTTATTAATGAGGTTGGGTTTTTTTATTTAAATTTCCTTTTCAGTAAAAGGATTCGTAACTTAAAACCCTTAAATTAATAAGGAAATGGTTATTATAGATTTTTTTTCCACGAATGGAATCTGACTACTTTTCTCATGGAATGATTTGAAATAACTTTTCATGCCCATCATTTTTAACCATCATGCTAGCCAGCTTCAAATCTTAAATATTTATCATATCCCTCCTTTATTTATTATGCATACCAACTCTTTTTCATTCAAAATTTAACAATTGACTACCATTTTTTCAATATTAGTTTACTATAATTTTTGTAATTCTATGTATTTTGACAACTATTTTTAATTTTTTTTTGTGAATTTAGTTTTTTCAAAAAGCACTAAAATATTTCATTTTGGATTCCATTTTCACTCTTGTTTGAATTTTTAACAACATCAAACAAAATTTCAATATCTACGGAGGAAATTTTATTTTATTTTTTTGTTAATAAATTTGTGTATGAATGTTTGTGCATTTTAAAATTTATCCGAATAAAAAAAATAAACAAAAAAACTGTGTCAAACCAAAGTTGAAGAAGACACCTCTCCCCCGCTAAAACCACTACTCTAAACCCCTAAAGTCATTACACAAAATACTCATACAAGCATAAGTTGAAATAAAAAACATTAGAAAAATAATGATTTTGACATAACAGGATGAGTTTGTGTATTTTGAAAGGTATAAATTTACATATGCATATTGTTGTGTATTTTAAAATTTATCTGAATGAAAAAAACTAGAATGATGATAGTGGTTTTAGTGAGGGAGCTCTTCAATCTTGGTTTGACATAGTTTTTTTTTTTTTTATTTGGATAAATTTTAAAATACACAAATAATATGCATACATAAATTTATACCTTTCAAAATACACAAACTCATCCTGCGATGTCAGAATCATTATTTTTCTAACTTTTTTAATTTCAACTTATGCTTGTATGAGTATATTTTGTGTAATGAGTTTTTTTCTTTTTCTGATTTTTAGATAAACTTAAAATCAATTTTCTTTTTGCTTGTCTTCTAGAGAGAAAGAGAAATAGAGAGCAAAAAAAGTATAGTGATTTTATTAAGATTGAGGCCAATGACATAGTATTAGTAAGCATGTTAAAAAAAAGTTATTTGTGAGCATCCGTAAATCCCAAAAAAAGACCTCATGGAGTGATCTTTGTTTCGTGGCGCTCTCTCTACCATGGTCCGAGAAGTTAGTAGGCCAGCTCGTAAATGGGCCTCATCAGCTCGTGGACCAGCTCTTTTATGGGCCTAAGCGGCATAGGGGCCGATGCCAACATTCGAAAATTTAACTGAAATGGTTTAACAACTGAAAATTAGCTGAAAATTAAATTTTCTTTTGTTTATCTAAGGCCCCGTTTGAAAAAAGATTTTGTACATCAAAAAATATTTATTCAGTGTATTTGCAGTGGTTCAGATTTTTTTATGATCAGGTTTTACCTTAAAAGGTTTTAAAATTGTTGTGCCGAGGAGTAGCTGTTGTTGTTTCGGCATAAACTTTACATTTTCCACGGTAATTTGCTCACCAAAATCCTTTTTTGCCCTTTTTTTTAAACTTAAAAAATTTATCTTCTGTCTCCCATATTTACCTCTTTTGACTTTTACAAGCCTCTCTCTCCTCTTTCCTAGAGAGTCTAAGAACTCTGTGTGAAAGCTCATGGAGACCCCATGGGAGTTAAGATTGTAAGGATTGTTGGGCAGGTCTTGGGATCAAGTCTAGTGGGACATTTTATTTTTTCCGTTAAATAAAGGCTGGTGGGACATTGTTTAGCCATCTTATTGGCCTCACTTTGGTCACAAACTTACTCTCCATCTTATTGGCCTCACTTTGGTCACAAACTTACTCTCTCTCTCTCTCCCTCTCTCTCTCTCTCTGTGTTTATGGAAGAAAAAATATTGGTTTCTATCTAACCATTGGTTAGTACGAATAGGATCTAATAGGATTTTTTTGGTTGTCCCTTGCTCCACTGAATCGATGGGGTTTCGATTCCCTTTTGCTACAAATGGAAAAATTACTGAAAAGGAAGAAAGAAGAATGAGAATAACTCAGATGGTAGATTGGTAGTGTTGATGAAAAAAAATAAAAAATTGAGGTTTACTAGAGAAGCTCGTATGGATATGGTTCATCAGAAGAGCAAAGAAGCCAAGTGCTTCACCTTCATTATAGCAGAAACGTCGACGATTAAATATTAATTAGTATTTTTTAGGTATTAAAAAGTTAAGGCAAAAGAAGAATTTGGAGGATTTTACCGTGAAAGAGGTAAAATCTCCCGTGGTAATAATGTCAACTCATTTAGGAAGTGTCAAATTATAAAATTGATTTGTGGGATTAAGAATTAGTTTTCTAGGAATGTTTAATCAGTAATAGGAATGTTAAGAAATTAAATTTTATGTGATAAAGTAAGGATAAATTTGTATTTTCAAAAAATCACATAATTAGTTTCCATGCAATTTCTAAAGAATGTAATTCCTAAGCCTATACTTACTTTTTCATCTCTAAATAATCATCTAAACATTTAGAAGTTGTCACTTTTTCAAAAAAAAAAAAATAGATTACCATTAATTTTACCATTTATCAAATGGAGTACAAAGGAAAAATTACGAGCAGACAAGTTCTACATTAGATCGAGTTAATATTAATAAAACTTTGTAAAAGAGACTAAAAATATTAGTATAATTATTAAGTATGATTAATAATAATGATACGATGAGGATTGCTAATAAGGGCCCACTATTCAAAATCCAATTATGTTAATTTTAATTCTCCATCACGGGCAAATAGACTCACTTAACAGCTCTTTTTTATTTATTTATTTGTTTTCTATCTTAAACTAAAATTTTTTTTTTTTTTTTTTTTCTAAGAATCTTAAACTAAAGTTATGATATAGCTTTTGTGTGATGTTGCTTTTTGATGGATCCCAAATAAATAAATAAACAATTAATAAAACCTATCACATTTAATGCGGTGGGGCCAACAAGATTCGAGAGGGAAAGTTAAGAAAGGATTTTACAAAGGACACGAAATGTTTTTTTTTTTTTGTTGAACGAGGACACGAAATATATTTTATTTTAATTTTTAGTGAATGAAAAATGTTACAGGGGTAAATATTAATGTTTTTTTTTTCAATTACAAAAGAAAAATCTACTGTGTTGATATCGGTAGATCAACATATCAGTTTATATTTTATAAAGTATAATAAATAAAATTTTTAATCTAGATAATCAAAATATTTAAATTTTGATCTCTTTGTTTAAAAATTTAGATTTGTACGGACCAATAAAACACTCTAGGTAAGACCAATGATGAAAATATTAGTATCAACAGAAATATTGAAAGTTTAAAATACGGAAATATAGACAAAATATCGATATTGATAAAAATACAAAAAAAATTACAAAAATTTATAGAAAAATTTTAATGAAATTTCATATATATTTATTTATTAGATACTTTATCAATTTAACTATAAAAATTGTAAAAATATTGAGTAAAAATCATATTTATCATAATTAATAAATTTATAATACTCGCTGATATGAACAAAAATATTATTAATTAAGTAATGAATTATTCATTAATCAGAATAATAATAATAATAATATAAGTACATAATTACTTAAATATAAGTCAATACCATATAGAATTTCTTGGTGGTTGAAAATTTTTATTATATTCCTCATCCTCATATCTAGTTGTGTATTGAGAAAAATATTAATCAAAATGCACATATCTTTTATAGTTTTGCATGTAATTGTTAACATGTCAACCATATGGATATAATATTTCATGTGATTGTCTTTGCTGATAGTTATGATATAGATATGAAGTTGATTGACTTTGTTCATAATTATTAACTCCTGATGGTTGAGTTTGAGAATGTATTCATGAGTTATTACTTAAAGACTAGATGATGGATATTAATTGAAAAGAAAGCAATGTCGGTTCTTAATTTTTGTATGGGAGCATATTATTTTTTTATATTCAAAATTGTAATCAATTTTATTTTCAATTGCTTTAGAATGGCTTTCATTTTCATTATTGGTTTTTTTTTATTGAAAACTAGATGATGGATGCCTGATTTTTTTACTTGAGCAATTATATTAGTAGAAAAAAATAATTAAAATTTAAAAAAATAATACAATTTTATAATTGTAGATAATTTACAGAATAAATTATATTTTATATGATTAGATAAAGTGAGTTTTAAACTTTTAATCAAATAATTTTTTTAACTTGTTGAAAATTTATGCCAAAATAATCTTTTTTTTTTAATTATAACTATTTTTTATTTTAAAATTGTAATTATTGTTTTACATTTTTTTCTAATTGTTTCAATTTTGCTTTCAATTTTCAATTCCCCTAATTATATAGCATTAGTTAAAATATATCATCAATAAATAATTATAATTTAAAAAAATACTCAAATATTTTATAAAAATATATCATATTTTAAAATTTTAATAATTTAAATTTCTATGGAAATTTTATAAATTTCCAAGGAAATATCAAAAATTTTCATGAAAATTTTGACCATATTATTAAGCAATTAATATGAAAATTTCAACAGAAATATCATGAAAATTTTGATGAAAATTATGAAAATTTTACAATTTTTTTTTAGTAAAAAATAATATCAAACTCTTAAAAAATGAAATTTTGGCAAAATTCCACTGAAATTTTCAATTTTTTCAATCATGGGAAGGACATGAAATGTATTGTTTCATATAAATGAGCTTTTACTTAACTGAACATTTTTTTTCTTCGTTTCATTAGTTATTGCCGCTTTTCATGAATTCAATAATAGAGCGTTAAAGTTACCCATTCAGATTTTGAGTAGGAAATGAATTTGCCTTTATTAGCAATCCTTATGATATAAACCAGAAGATTACAAACTACAAGAGAATAATATTCAAAGTTATTAACTTTTAGTTATTAAAATACCACAATCAAAATAATCTAAATCTACTATTCAATTGATTCCTTGGTTCAAGAAAAGTTAAATTTATCTTAGATTGATTTTTTTAATCAATATTTTTTTGATAATTTTGCTCCACGTATATGTTTTTGAATTAGGGTAACATTCATAATAGGTTATTTCATCATTTACTTTAGGGAATCAATATTTAAACTTTCATTTTGATTTCAATTGATTAGTTTACCCTTTTTTAAGTTGACAAAAAACTTGCAATTAGTGTTATTTGATTACATGATTTTAAACTTAACATCTCTCTATTTCATTGAAATTAACATTATTTTCAAATAATTAAAATTTATCATATTTGATCCTCTCTATTTCCTCCAAAATTATGGAAGCATCTTCATGAAAACCGACAATCACACAAATAAACAAATTAAAAGTACATGGAAACATGCGATTACACTTCTAAACAATGTTTTTAAGTCATCTCTTGTTAAACTTCTAGTATTTGAATCGACAAAAATAGCATGTTCATATTATCCTAGATAAAAATAAATATAAAAAATTGTCCAGCTTATTTTGTTTTCTTTTTACCCAAAAAATATTTTCTTTAGTTTTAAATTGTCCTTGGCAGTCTTGTGAAGTCCAAATAATACAATAATCAAGATCAAGCTATGTTTAGTATTTAACATTTTTTTTTTACCAAAAAAAAAAACATTATTTCTTTAGGTTTGATAACCCATTTTCATAAATCTATATTACTTGCTAAACGACTTATGCACTTGCAAGTATTTAATTTACACAATAAATGTCCATCAACTAAACATTTATAGAGCATGCTTTTTCAACCTATATGTCCATAGATAGTAATTCATAGAGCAGTTAAAAATGCTCTTATATTATTAGAACAATAAAAAATTCTTTTTTTATGGTGAATAAAAAAATAATACATCCGTAATAAAGTTATAGATTCAGAAAGTATTTAGCGAGCGGACCGATCCATACATTTTTTCAATTCGATAGGAGCCTGTGTCGGTAAAATTTTTCTCTCCTCGTACGATAACAGCGAAGATGAATATTTGAGTCCAAATGAAGCTATCAAAACTTAAACTACAACTTTTGTATTCACAGATGTAATGATTCAGCTGGTTCCTATTACTTAACTACCATATTATGTTCTTCTATAATTCCAATAAAAAAAAAAACTCTTTTATCTAATTGTTTTTATTTTTTTTATTTTTTATTTTTTTCTTAAATAATATAACATAAAATGCCAATACGATTTTTTTTTTTATTTTTTTTGAAAAACAAGATAAGGCATCATATCAAATGCAAGTAAAAACTACTCAACTACTACTCAACTAATGATACAGCTTTTCATCAAAAGAAAAGAAAGAAAAACTGATAATACAGCTTTTGCTGCAAGATCCTTTACATTTATTGACAAGCCCAGTTCAAGTCAAACTGTAAACATAAAAAATAATAATAATAAATAATTAAATAAATACAAAAAAAGCTTCATCAGTTTGTTGGATAAACAAAGATATTATAATTTATGACCAACGCTTCGTATAAACGTGTAAAATAATTCCCACATGGATTGCTTAAAGACAAAGTCATAGATCTGTTTATTAATCGACAACTATAATTTTCAGCAATTACACTTTCGCCCTTCTATATGGGAGGAGTGGAGTTGAGTGGCTAAGTTATTAATGTTTGGTGAATGAACTGATCTTTTATACCTGCGAATATGGAAATTGAAGTTTGAGTTTTGATAGTTCCATTTGGACTCAAGTGTTCCTCTCCGCTGCTACTGCATGGGATAGAAAAAATTTTCAGTGAAATAAACTCCCAGTATGGATTTCCACTGAATTAAAAAGACACATAAATTTGACTCACTCGCTAAATAATATATTCATAAAAAAAAAAAAGTTAATAATATTCAAAATTAGATAAACAAATTTTGTGACGGTAGCAGTGCCCCTACAAATATTCCGTTTATATATGTAAAAAGAAAAAGGAATAAAAGCCTTTCACAAAATTGATTGATCAACACTCCAAGATAATTATTCAAGTAAAATCAAATAAACTAAAATTATAAAAGACAAATTATCATCTTAAAGGAATGTGAAGGCTAAAATTATGATAAAACTTCTCTTATAAATTATTTAGGAACTGATTTGAAATTGTATATTTATAAAATATAAGAGAAGTTTTTTTTTTAAATAAAATTAAAAATTACTTGGACGTTCCAAATTCCCCTTAGATGTTCCGACTTCTGGTATCTCCATGATTTATTTATCCATGGTAATTAGGTAAAGCTTGAATGTAGCCCCTTTTCTTTCCTTTTTAACCATGGCAAGCTATTGAGGCTTGAAGGTTATATCTCCTTCTGGTAAGCTAAATATGGGTGATAGAGAACCATGGTTTAGCTTCAGCCTTCAAGCTAATTAAGAATTATGTCAATGACTTTCCAAAACAAAAACAAAAAAGGAGGAGGATATATCTCCAAACAAAAAATAAATAAAATAAAAAATCGATTTAGAAAAAGGATTTCGTATTCAGATCTATCCTGTTAATAAAAGAAAAATGAAAATAAAAAGATACTGGGGTATTATGGAAATTTAAAACTTATGGGACTGCGTAAAGTTTATTTTGAAGTGCAACTAGCACTTTTCAAAATATAATTAATAAGCTAAAGTATTGTATGCTGAAAATGAAATAAGAACGTCTAAACTCTATTTGATTAAAAATAGTGGATATGGAGGTATATAACATTTGGTCATGGCCCAGTTAGCAATTACCATTTCAAAATCTGATAATAAAATTTTCCCAGTATCTTTATGAACTTTTGAAAAAAAGAAAAAAAAAGTGTATAACATTCCCATATATCTTTATGAATTTTTGAGTTTTGACTATTTCTTTTTTTACATATGATAATATATTATAGAAAATTTCAAAACGCAAGTAGAAAATTAAGAGGGAATTAATCTTATGTGAATATATTTGGTCCATAAAATATGCGCCCCAATTAAAAACCAGCCTAAACGGTTCTTGCCCATAAGCGTTAAAAGGACTAGAATGCTAAAACAGCAATGCTTAATGGTTCATACAACATTAGAATTTTCATTCACTTCTTCCTCTTCTTTGGGGGCTGAAGGGCCTCTTCT
Source organism: Ochetophila trinervis (assembly GCA_003254975.1). Lineage (NCBI taxonomy): Eukaryota > Viridiplantae > Streptophyta > Magnoliopsida > Rosales > Rhamnaceae > Ochetophila > Ochetophila trinervis. The sequence goes on along the minus strand of QANX01000611.1, from coordinate 152,654 downwards.
TCATCCTCATCCGCCTCGTCCTCTGGCTCATCCTCCGGGTCCTCTTCTACAACTTCTTCTTCATCTTGATCCTCACCATCATCGTCATTGTCATCATCATTGTCATCGTCATCTTCATCTTCATCCTCATGGTCATCACCATCACCATCACCATCTTCATCTTCTCCATTGTCATGATCCTCAGCTCCACCACTCTCTCCTTCAGCAGCTCCGCCTTTACCGCTGTTGGTGTTGTTGATGTTCCCATTAGGATTGTTTCCGCTGCCTCCTCCTTCGGAAGATAGCTCGTCTTCACCCTCTCCTAAGCCACCATCCCCTTCGTCGTCTTCGTCCCCGTCTTCTCCACCATCAACTGCTTTCGACTGGCATTCCTTCTGATAGTCATCCCCACTTTCAAATACGGTAGTTTTTGTAATCCCAAAAGGGTCCTGAAAATTACCATTCACAAAATAAATTCTTTTAAGTCAGGAAAGTAAACCAGAAGCTAAGCTACATTTTTAATGATCGAATGATTATACTAGATTGGTTCCAAAATATGTTGTTTAGAAAAAAAAAAAAGGACAGGTTTAGACAATCTATATTAAGCAATGTAAGAAAAGCTAGGCTTTTCTAATCTTCAGCAACCACATTATTGCTAGCTAGGCAGAGTTGCTAAATCACACGTATAGAATGCTTAATTCCAAAGACCATTTTCCCACTTTAGAAGTTCCAAATAAAAATATATATATCATAATGTATACTATGTATAGTAATATTATATTTCAACAATTGGTAAGGTAGGAGAGAGACTTGTACCATATAAGGCTCCAACAAGTGTATATGTCATATGTGAACGGTTTCAAAAAAAAAAAGTGTATATGCGAACTAAAATAGTTTTTTTAATCTTTTATACCTCAAACTCCATATAGACTTGCACCAAATACACTGAACCATAGTTATACATTTTTTTTTAGTAAAAATCAAATCAATGGTGAAAATTAGCACATGGCGACAACCTAATTTTGGAAGAAGATTCGTAATATTTTCTTCAATGGTGGAAGTCAAGATCTAGAGACCCAATTTTGATGAAAAGGCGCGAAACTTGTTCTCAATTTTCTTTTTCCATTTTTATTTTATGTATTATATTTTCAAGTTTGATGAGAAACCCAAGAAAGAGCTTGAAAAGGGCAAATATGTAACTTAACCATAAATTAATAATAATATCACAGACAAAGATGGACCAAGACCCAGCCTAAACAGACAAAACTGTGAAGAATTTACCACTATTTTAATAATGTCATTTTCCATTTCCAACTTCGAAGGTTGCTTTTTCTCAAAAAAATTAAATAAAATAACAAATATTTCTCTCACAAACGACAAAAACGAATAGAATATTCCAATAATATTCTTCTCTAAACTGTCATAATTATAAATAAATCTGAATTATCCGAAAACTTTAAAAACCTTTATTTTCCCAAGAAAAAAACAAATAAGAGATTTTTTAAAGCCTTGACTTTTAAGATTATTTATTTTTATTTTTAACTTTCTTCTTTATTTTTATTTCTATTTTTTGATGAATAACCTTCTTCTATATCGACAAACGCAACACGTGGATATTATATTATTCAAAGTGGACCGACCGGAACTCAAACTCAATCAATCTCACAACCAAGATATCTATGTTCTATTTCAGTTCCGAGGAAACAATAAACAAATAAAATTGAGATTTCCAAATTTTTTTTTTTGGTGAATATTGAGATTTCCAATTTGTGTTGAGCCCCACACAAAGAAAAGAAGATATGCATAATTTCTAAAAAAAAAAAAATCAATTTTAATTTTTTTTTNAGTGTAAGTTATAAAAGTACAGAAATAAAAAAAAAAATTTCCAAATAACTAAAAGGCCAAAAAGACGGTATAATATTTTTTTTAAAATAATAATAAAATAGGATTTTTTTTCTTGAAGGTAAAAAAGTAAAATAATAAAGCTCACTTGGGCTGAGGAAAGCAAAGCCGAAAACATAGCTGAGGTAAGAATGGTAGCTAGAGCATCCCCGGCGCATGATAGCAACAAACCCTGGTTAACAGCCTTAACCTCCACACAACTCTTTTTGGTCTCCATTTGTACGGACTTTAACCTGTCAAGTGTCAAACAGACATCATCATCCCACTCACCGTCAGATCTATGCCCCCTCTACGGCCCGCGACCGTTAGATCTGGAAGTAAAAGTACAAAATTTACACAAAAAAAGAAGAAAAAAGTTTCAACTCGAAGCCTCAGTATCACGTACAGTAAAAATTAAAATCGGAGAAAATGTTTTTTTTTTTTTTTAAATAAAAAAATTAAAACCGCAAAGTTTACGTTCATTTCCGTCAGATCTGAAAAGAAAAATATAAATAAATAAAGAGAAAGCCAAGAATAACGAAATTCTTTAACAAAAGGCAGAAAAACCAGCCACGAAGCGTGCGCGAGTTGAAGATTTTTCCGGTAAAACGACGAGGGAAAAGAAAAGGAGCGAGAAAGGTGAGAATGACAGAGTGAGAAAGTTAGCTGAAGCAGTAGTAGGGCGAAAAAAAGGAATTCTAATTCTAACAAAGAAAAAAGAAAACAAAGAAGAAAATAAAAGCAAAACGAACCTGAAATTGCGCTAGCGAGAGAGCGAGAGAGAGAGAGAGAGAGATGAAGATCTGAAAGGCCGAAGCTGGTCTACTGCGACTGCGAGTGTGTGTTGTAAACGTTGTTCAGTAAGCTTGCGTTAGAATCACTTTCATTCTCAACCGTCAGATTTTGATCTCACAGACGCAGAACCACTCAGAGAGAACCTTTCAGCATAGGCACGAGAGAGAGAGAGAGAGGGGCCTGCCCGTGAAGTTAGAGTTAGGAGGCCAATTGGGCAGCTTGGGCAGCGACACGGTACCGTGTTTCGGCTGCCCGAGATAATTGTTAGAGAGACTATAGTCTATAGACTACTAACTCAGTCCAGGACTTGAAATTACCAATTTATCCTTTCGGTCAATTAAATGGGAAAAGAATAGAGAATATGTTCTTTGGATATTTATATCACCGCTTTTAAAACTTGATTAATTATTCACAAATTGACATTATACAACCCATTAAATAATTTTTTATTATATGTTTATTCTTTTTAGGTTGATTACATCTTTTTTAAATTACCAAATTAGAACTTTGGATCTTTTACACCTTCTAAGTTTTACTTTAAAGGATGTTCCAATGTCAAGGTGAGTTTTGGTAATTAAAATGGTCTCAATATTTCTAACTAAATATGTATAAAAAAATTAACAGTGATATCATATCGCTATTGAAAAATATCAGTATTGAAAAATAAAAATAAAAACAATCATATTAAGCTCAAATATACTAATAATGATAATATGAAAAAAATTAATATTTTGTTTGTTAAATTAACTATAATTATCTGATAAAAAAAAGTTAAAAAATGTAACAATAAGAAATTAAGATTTTTTTCTTGGTAGAAATAAGAAATTAAGATATTGTTTGTTAAGTTGATATGTATATTATATTTCAAAATATAATGAGTTAGTAAAAAGGTTATTTTAAAATCATATCAGAAGAGAGGTAGGCTAGTTATCTAAGAAAAACTAAGGTGCCATGGTGGTACCAAACTAGAAATCTGACTTAATATCACAGTTTAGTCCTTTGTTGCAGTGCATTTAGAAAGGCAAGGTCACCTTCTCAAATTAATTTTTTCAACTTCACTGTCTCTCTGCTCTGTCTTGCAAGGAAAATTAAATCAGACGCTGCTTTTTTTTTTTGCTTTTTTTCTTTTTTAACAANAAAAAAAAAAAAAAAAATTAACCTTTGCACTGTGAGAGAAATTTGAATATATTGTATTACTTTTGGTTTTATCCACTTTGCTCTCAGAGCTTCAATTGTAGCTGAGAGAGATATTGACGATGATCAAATAAGGCTTTTATATTGGATGCAACACTCTTGTTCTATTTTCACCAAAAAAAACACTCTTGTTCTATTCTTCACCTTCCAAGACCCTCTCTTCTCCTCCACACTCATTTTCTTCCCCTTCAGGTCCAACCTAATTCCATCAGGGGCCAGCCCGACAGACCACAACCAAACCTTTTAATTTAGGTGACATGACCTTTTCTAAACATATGGCAGCAAATAATTGGATTGTGGTAACAAATTAAAATTTTANCAAAACCTAAAGACTTTGAAATAGAGTACCTTGAAATTAAGTTTATCCCTTTTCCCTTTTGAAAAAGAAGGATAAAATGCTTGTGCGAAACAAATTTTATTCTCTATTATTCTGTTCGTGTATCTTTTCTCTCCTTCTATTAAAGTTTGATCCGATATTTATAGATACTTGTAATCTGCTGACGTCACTAATATCTTAGGCACATTGAATGCTTAATTTTTTCATTAAATGGACACAAGTATTTAATGTGTGCGAAGTGCATTAAATGAGGTGGTGCATATTCATCGAGTTGATCCATGTATGAGTCAAGATGGCTACACGAGTCTCCGCCAAAAAACTCATTGATGTGGCAACCATTAGGACAACTCTATTGAAGAAACTAATTTTTTATTTCTTCGATCAGAAGCACGAGGAATTGTGTCAGGATGACAAGTGTACGGACTCATTATTTGGATAGAACTCATGGGACAAACAATTGGTTAGTGTCACTTTATGCCATTTTCGGTCCCAAATGCACAATGAGCCTATTTTAAGGCCCAAAGCCATGATTTTACCTACACAATCCATTAATATAATGGATCACTAACGGGTGATTTATTATCAATCAAACTCATGTCACACAAATCCAAACTATAAAAAATATGCATGAGTTTGTATTGTATTAATAAGTCATGTTGAAATTTATCTGTCTGCTAGTATTCATAACCAGTTGTCCTTCGCTGAAATGCTCATGAAAATGATCAGCTTTATCCTTGAAAATGGCGTGCCTTATATGTGTACTTAACAATAAAAAAAATGGACATAAATGATAAAAATGACGAATGATGATGCCTTTAATTGAGTTTGATGACTAAATTAAGAAGAAAAAATTAAGGACCAATTTGGGAGAAAGTTTTACGAGAAAAAAAATTGTGATGAAGTTCAAGGACATAATAATAACTAGGCATGGCAACATGTCGTGTTGAATCGTGTTCATATCGTATTGTTTCGTGTTAGTGTCGTGTTTTATTTGTGTTTACTAGACATGTATGTTAGTGTTTTATTTTTTTTATTTAAATTAATATATATTGTCAAATGATAAATTATTATCAATTCATGTCTATTAAGCATAAATACATATTCAAATAATANTAAATCATTATCAATTCATGTCTATTAAACCTAAATACATATTCAAATGATATGTTAAACATTTAAAAAAATATATATTAACATACTAAAATTCAACATAAATAATAACTGTGAATTTAAAATATGTAAAATATTACGAATTAAAGCTATATTAAATATTTATCGTAACTGAAAAACGAAATATGCATTTCAATTATAAATTTAAAAATATTCAAAATATTATAAATCAAACAGAAATTGTACATCTAATATAAGTAATAAAAAATATATAATCTAAAACAAAATATTAATATATAAATAGATATAAAAATTGTAATTTTCCAATGAAATAAAATATGAATTTTATAGTTTTCTAAAATTAAAAAAAAAAAGTAATGTAAAAAGTTAACTATAATGAAATAATTAAATTAATATTTTTTTTATCGTGATCCATTGTGTTAACGTGTTCCAACCCGTTTTTTTATCGTGTGACACTGATATCAACCCGATCCGAGATTGCAGACCCAAACTTGTAAATTATCGTGTCATTTTTTATCGTATAACATTTTACCAGGTCTAATAATAATCTTATAAAAATAATTAATTTTAAAATTTAAAATATTTAAAAAAATATTATTTATCACTGTTTAGAGTATCATTATGCCAAATAACCTTATAATAACTAATATGTCACAATTTAATTAACTACTCTAAATAAATTCACTCTCCCATTTTAAATTTAAAATATAAAAATAAATAAATAAATAATTAATGAGCGGCTTTGGTACCCGTTTAGTAACATATTTTTTAGTTTTTATTTTTTCTACTTGAAGTGTATTTAATTTGTTTATGTTAGTATTAGGTAGTGATGGTTAGAGTTTATTAGGCATCAAAGTTAATTATAAATTTAAAAAGATCAAAAGAAAGTAAAAAACCTAAATACGAAATTAAATGCAACTTCAAATTTGTGTTAATTTTAAGTTTTTGTATTTTCTTTTTTCTTTTCCCTTCAAGTTTATAATTGATTATACTTATAGACTTAGCTTAGTAATTAAACTACTGAAAGTACATTTTCAAAATAAAAAATTATTCTTCTATGAGTACAATTTCTCTCTCCTTAAATTTATAATAAAAAAGATGTTTAATAAACTATAACTAACATTTGACATAAAATAAATTACACACATTTAGTTAGAAAAAATAAAAAAATTTAAAACTAATCATATTATCAACAACACCAATGCATCTAATTAATACTTATCATATCAATATATATTCTATTGGACTTATTATTAATGGTGATAATAGCAAAATTTATATTTAAAATGTTGTTCGGAGGTGATGAAATTCGTTTTTCAATATATTAAAATTATATAAAATAAGAAAAACAATTAAATATTTGTTTACAAACCCATGAAATACCAAATCATTGTCGGTGGGTCCATTGCCGGATCAACCTGAATCAACCCGACCCATCCGGTCCCTTTCCAAACTCCATTCTCTCAATCTCAAGTCGGACAAAATGGTTAATTAAACCTCCAGGAACACATATGTCATTAGCTTAAATATCAAGGGCAAATCTGTAAACTTAACATTCCATACCAACTTCTACTTCTTCTCCACGCCCAAAGCCCCACACTGTTACAAATTCACACTTCCCACTCTTCCCTCCTTTCTCTTCTTCAACTTTTTTTTATCCCCTAAAGTACTAAAAACCCTAGCTAACATTTTCTCGAACCAGAAAATTATACAAATTTTCTGACCCATTTCTCAATTCCTTTGGAAATCTATTTTCCCCTAGTTTTATTTTTTCAGCTCCGAGCTGTTATTTCCCCTATATATGCGGAACTACTTTATCATAGTCCATTCTAACTAAATTTTCGAAATTTGGCATTTTGTTGTACAATTTAGATTAAGTTTATATTTTTCTTAGTTTTGTAAACATGGGGTTTATGATATAAAATGTTGATAGTTTTTTCTTCTTTGTTTTTTTTGGGTGTCTGTAAATTGAATTTGTATTAGCGTTTGGAAATTATGATTAGGATTTGAATGGTTGGGGATGGAGAAAAGTGGGGAAGCAATAGATGATCAGGGGTCTGGATGGTTCGAAGTAAAAAAGGTGTGTCTTCTTTCTTTCATCTTAATTTTTCTTGGAATAATAGTTGCATTTTTTCAATTGTCATTGTTACCAGTTTTATGTCAAGGGCACGTAAAGAGAAAGGGAGGAAAAAAAAATAAAAAAAATTCTATGACTTGTTGGTGTTGAAGTCACTGCATCTATATAGTAGCTTTGGAGACTTATTTTAGTGAATGTGTTTCTTTCTTGTTCCTTTACAAGGCAGAGCTTCTTCTTCTTCTTCTTTTTAAAAATAAAAAAAAATTCCCATAAACAAAAATGCGAAGTAAATAACTAAAGCTTTATTTGATATTGCATCTTTTGATGAACTTGGATTAACTGGGTAGTATTTTTCATATTATTATTGATCTGGGATAGAACAGCACATTACAACTTTAGCGTTTCTTAGAAATGATGAATTAATTGAATGGCCGATGGCATGCTAAAGACTTAGTCTTTCCTTTTTTTATTCAGAAGCATAGAAATAATTCGAAGTTCTCCCTACAGAGTTGGGTTGGGGGATTTAGTGGAAAAAATGCTTCCGGTCCTTCTTGTAGTAAGCCCTCATTGAGTGAAAACGTTGGATATTCCCGTGGTAAAGGGAGGGGATCCCAGCTTCCAAAAGGAGCGGATCATGCTGTACATAGCCAGAGAAGTGTTGCAAATTCTGTTCCTGCATCAAATGAAGATAAACAGAGTCTAACCTACCTTCATAATGGTGTTGGTAAACAAGAAACTGACTGTCCCAAGTTATCTGAATCAGAAATTACAAATTCGAAAGATGAAAATAAATTTTCTGAGAAGGTGAAAGATAATCCTTCTGTAGTTCATAAAATCAACTGGGGTGATCTAGAGGATAGTGATTCAGCGCCGAATCCTGAAAATGCTCTTGGAGCTGGAATCAAGTTTGGTGCTATTGAAGATGATAATTTGGTGGCTTTTAAGGGGAATGAGAATGATCACAATATGGTTTCCTGTGTATTTTCTTGTACAAATTCCAGCTCCAAGGGGAATGAGAATGATCATAATATGGTTTCCTGTGTATTTTCTTGTACAAATTCCCAAGAAAACAAATTGGTGGCAGCATCTGCAAGTGTAGATTCTGTTTCTCATGAGATGCCAATAATGACTCCTAAGGATCAACAACTTGAAGATCAGTGTAAAGAGGTGACTGAAACTCTAGTGAGAAATGCTGAAGCACTGATTGTGAGTGAAAAAATAGTTGATCTGGATACTTCTGTCTCAAAGAGTGAGGATATACATACTGAAGATGTCAAACATGTACATGGTAACTGCTTAAATGTTATTACTCCTTCTGATGAAGAGGCTGGGATGCTAGTGAAGCTTCAGGCATCTATAGTTACACCTGAGGTAGGTGATCCGGAAATGCCTGAAGTACCCAGACCTGTTGGGGATCAAAGTGAACCAGTTCTGATTGAAAAAGATACCGAGTTAGTTTTAACTGACAAGAGTGCACCTGAAAATTCTGGAGAATCTACCTTAACGGAATATTTTGGTGACCATGGTGTTTCACTGGATGATACAACAAATAATAATATGTCAAGCACACAGAACATGATCACTGTTGGAGAATGTGAGACCGGTGAAAGCAAAGAGAGATTTAGGCAGCGCCTATGGTGCTTTCTTTTTGAGAATCTCAATCGGGCGGTAGATGAACTTTATCTTCTTTGCGAACTAGAATGTGACTTGGAGCAGATGAAAGAGGCCATTATTGTTCTTGAAGAGGCTGCTTCTGATTTTAAAGATCTAAACACCAGAGTGGAGGAATTTGAGAACACAAAAAGAACATCTTCTCAGTTCAATGATGGGGTGCCTATCACTTTGAAAAGTGACCATCGCAGACCACATGCTCTCTCATGGGAGGTAGATATGCTGACATATTTTCCTTACGAATGTACAAGTCAGCTTTCGATTCTTAAATTGGTTTAAAATTATTTGAGAAAAATTTAGACAGAAGAGTGTCAAAGTTCCTAAATTGTTCCTACCCAAAGTTCTGAACATTCTATTTTTGAAATATTGCATCATGCAATGGATGCTGGCATAATACATCATGATGGGCTTTATGATATGTTTGTAGTCTTCCCCTAGGATTTTATCAAAACAAAATCAAAAACAAAAAACATTATTGAAAATGACAAGTGCTAGAAATATATATCCTGAAGGCTTAAGACCATACTGATTGTGTTGAAACACAATAGCTTATGTGCTAAACGTTGCTCAAGAATTTATCCCTTATTCCATTACACATTACGTTTACACCATGATAAATAGTACCATGTAAAGTGAATCTCAATCATCTATTCAGTTATATATAACCTGAAATGTTGTGCACGAATTGCTGTGGTTCTAGGATTGAGCAGGTATTGATCTTATTGTCTTGAATGATCTATATATTAGTTTCCAGAGTTAACTGCATAATGTCTTTTTCTTTTATATTAAAATTGTAGTTATTTATGTAGCTCTAATATAAAAAATGTTAGTCAATAAATTTTGAGTGCAGGTTCGAAGAATGACGACTTCAGCTCATAAAGCAGAAATACTTTCTTCATCTCTTGAAGCTTTTAAGAAAATTCAACAAGAAAGAGCTGCATTGCATCAAGTTAATAATGTGAAAATCCTTGGGCCTGGATATTTAAATCTCCAATCTTGTGATAGTCTAAAGAAGTCATCTGGAAATGTGAAAGATTCAATAATGAAATCAGGAAAACAATGTAGAGGTTCAGATTTCACTCAAGAAGACCCAAAAAGAGAGAAACTAAAAATTGAATCAGTTGGGTCTTCCAAAGTGAACCTGATGCAAAATGGGCATGTTCCTTCTCAGGTTTCATCCTCGGGTATTATTACATCTAGGTTACCTCCTAGGGACAATTCTACTTCTGCAAAGTATAGAAGAGAGCAGCCTGGATCTGAAGCAGAGAAGCTGCTTTCCAAGAAAGATAAAATGTTGACAGAAGGCGTTTCGGAGAAAAACCCCAAGTTGACAGATCATGGGAAGAGGCAAAATCATATATCTGAACAAGATAAGGAAAAGGAGAAGAGGTATGCAGCACCCTGGAAATCCATGAATGCTTGGAAAGAGAAGAGGAACTGGGAGGACATACTATCATCTCCTTACCGGGTCTCTTCTCGTGCTTCACATTCGCCATGCATGAGCAGGAAAAGTGCTGAGCGTGCACGTATGTTGCATGATAAGCTAATGTCTCCCGAAAAGAAGAAGAAAACTGCTATTGATCTGAGAAGGGATGCAGAAGAAAAGCATGCAAGGGCTATGAGAATCAGAAGTGAGCTAGAGAATGAGAGAGTCCAAAAGTTTCAGCGAACCTCAGAAAAGTTAAATCGGGTCAATGAATGGCAGGCTGTTCGTAATATGAAGTTGCGAGAGGGAATGTATGCTCGACATCAACGGAGTGAATCTCGACATGAAGCATTTCTAGCTCAAGTTGTAAGGAGAGCTGGTGATGAGAGCAGTAAAGTTAATGAGGTTCGTTTCATTACTTCATTAAATGAAGAGAATAAGAAGCTTATGTTGCGCCAGAAACTTCATGATTCGGAGTTGAGGAGAGCCGAGAAACTTCAAGTGATAAAAACTAAACAAAAAGAGGATATGGCAAGAGAAGAAGCTGTTTTAGAACGCAGGAAACTCATTGAAGCTGAAAAGCTGCAGCGCCTTGCTGAGACACAGAGGAGAAAGGAAGAAGCTCAATTTAGAAGGGAAGAAGAACGCAAAGCATCAAGTGCAGCACGTGAGGCAAGGGCTTTGGAACAACTACGCAGAAAGGAGGAAAGAGCCAAAGCCCAACAAGAAGAAGCCGAACTTCTGGCACAAAAATTAGCTGAAAGACTTAGTGAAAGTGAGCAACGTCGCAAGTTCTACCTGGAGCAAATACGAGAAAGAGCTTCTATGGATTTCAGGGATCAATCTTCTCCACTACTGCGCCGATCTATAAACAAAGACGGTCAGGGTAAATCTACACCAACCAACAATAGTGAAGATAATCAAGCTAGCAACTTCTCAGGCTTAGGAAGTTCTACTCTCCCAACAAGCAATGTTATGTTGCAACATTCGATGAAGCGAAGGATTAAAAAAATTCGGCAAAGACTTATGGCTCTAAAATACGAATTTCCTGAGCCTCCTGTTGGTGCTGAAAATTCTGGGATTGGATATAGAACGGCATTGGGAACTGCAAGGGTGAAAATTGGGAGATGGCTTCAAGAACTTCAAAAACTTCGCCAGGCAAGAAAAGAAGGGGCTGCTAGTATCGGGCTAATAACTGCTGAAATGATTAAGGTATTCACTTCCAGGATTGAGCATCTTTTAAGATATCTGATGATTATGAATTATGATGATGTCAATTTGGAAACCTATCAAGTGTGAGTACAAAGAAATTGTAGATCTCAAATTAGTAACATGGAAATCATCCCGCATTTACATCTTTCAATTCTCAATATAGTTCTTCTCTTACTGCTGATGTATAAGTAGTGAATTCACGGCTTTCATAATTAGTGATTGGTTTCTGGGAGGAAATGTTTGCCACTGCTGCAAATATATACTTATTTTGTGAATTTAGTGTCAGGTCAAGGATGCTTTCGCCTTTATCGGCTTTCAGTTGTCAAATGGTAAAGTCTAGAGACTATGTTAAATGGTAAAGCATAGGGAATGCTAAACCGTGGTTTATTTAATTAGAGCACTGGCATTCAAACAAATTATTTGTGTGTATAGGAAATATCTGCAACTTGCACGCTAATCAATAGTGGCATGCTTCTACACTTTTTTAAAGAGGTGTTATAATTAATAGACATTTGTTGTTTTCCTTTTATTTATTTATTGGTTCTGTTGCATTTGATTTGCGGATTCTGAACACTCACTCACTCACTTTCTCTTGCAATTTAGTATTTGGAGGGAAAGGATGCTGAACTGCAGGCTTCTCGCCAAGCTGGTCTTCTTGATTTTATAGCTTCTGCCTTACCTGCTTCTCATACATCAAAACCCGAAGCCTGCCAAGTGACAATACATCTTTTAAAGCTTCTGAGGGTGGTTTTGTCATTGTCTGCAAACAGGAGTTATTTTCTTGCACAGAATCTCTTACCCCCAATCATCCCGATGCTGTCAGCCGCCCTTGAGAACTATATAAAGATTGCAGCATCTCTAAATCAGCCAGCTAACTCCAATTTTTCTACAAGCAAAACATCAGCTGAAAATTTTGAATCAATATCTGAAATACTTGATGGTTTCATATGGACTGTGACAACAATTCTTGGTCATATAAGCTCTGGTGAAAGACAGCTCCAAATGCGGGATGGCTTGCTAGAGCTATTGATTGCCTACCAAGTTATTCACCGGCTGAGAGATCTGTTTGCACTTTATGATCGGCCCCAGGTTGAAGGGTCACCTTTTCCTTCGTCAATTCTCTTGAGCATACACTTTTTGGTGGTTTTAACATCCAGACCTGAAACAAATTGTTTGATTCATTGGGAATCTCTACCTACTGATACAGTGGTAGGAAATGGAATTGACGAGGAAAAGATTGCAGAGTCTGCTGATACTAGATGTGACCCTCTGCTTCATTCTGGAGATTTCAGACCTCCATTGTCAGTGCCAAATGGTAGTAAAGTTGCATACCTACCAGATGTACCAGAGGATAGACCACTAGATGAATCATATAAGATAAATAAAGATGATGTGTCAGTATTCATTGCCGCAGAAGGTGAAAAGGAACAGACTAGTACTTTGGTGGAGGTGAATAGTTTTGACACAGTCAGGACAGATGTTCCAGATGAACCCAAAAAACATTTAATTGAAGACAACATGAAGCCTCATTTACCCCAGAAGGATGAGAAACACTTGGTTGATGCAGGTTTAGAACAAAAGAATGAAAACATTTTGATCTTGGAACAGCCAGTAGGATTTCTTCTTTCTGCCATATCAGAAACTGGAGTTGTCAGTCTCCCTTCTCTGTTAACAGCTGTATTACTGCAGGCAAACAATAGATTGTCTTCTGAACAGGTAACTTTTCTACCAGCTGTAAGCTTTATGAACTAATGGTTCTAATTTTTGGTTAGTGTTTTGAGACTTTTAAGGATTTATTACATTTTGGTTGCTTAGTTCATATCTTTAGTCTGTTACTATAATTTTCATGTCTTAATCTTGTCTTTTTGTTATGCCCGTGAGTTCATTTTTTGTTGTTTCTTATCAGATTTCCTTCTTTGATTGTACAAATTGTTGCTGCAAGATGATCCTTTGTTTCAATCATGTTTTTCCTTTAGGTTGCTGAACAGTTTTGATGTATGTTCAATATTTTATACATTATGGCTCAAGGACTTCTACACTGTTCAAAAGTTGCATCTACCTGTTTAGGTTTTTCATGTATTATTATCTGGGTGGAGTTCATCCCTGGTCATGTGTCATTACTTTTATATATTTCAAGATTTAAACCTTTAAAATCATATTCCATTCAACAATTTTATATACTCAATACTGAAACTTCAAAAATAGGAAAAGAAAATGAAAATAAAAATAATGTATTGTGTATATAGTGCCTGATTAACTCCCCCTCACCTTCTGTTTAAGGCTTCATATGTTCTTCCGTCAAATTTTGAGGAGGTGGCTACTGGAGTTTTGAAAGTGTTGAACAATTTGGCTCTTTTGGATATTAAATTTATGCAGAGAATGCTGGTAAGTTAGTTTAATTTCAGTTCTGATGTTAAAGTTTTACTTTTATGATTATGGTCTCAAACTTGGCTTCATTTGAAACTATTTGGCACTGTCAGGCTAGGCCAGATCTGAAAATGGAATTTTTCCATTTGATAAGTTTCCTTCTATCACATTGCAACAGCAAGTGGAAAGTATCTAGTGATCAGGTGATTTAACTCTTGCCACGTTTTCTAATTGACTCCGAGCAAGTTTTTTTTTCTTTTTAATATATCTTATAAATGTTGAATCCTGGATTATTATATTGATCAATGAATGATGGTATAACTGAGCTGTGGGCAGACATTACCATTTGTGGAACTCATGTGCATATAGATCAGTTTGACAATCAATGTACTTGAAATGTTTGTTACTTAGAAGAGCTTTAAGTTGGGCAAAGAGGGAAGCTAGGCTGTTGAGTGGCCAAGCATCATAATGCTCCTGTAGGTTTGTTGGTAAATAAGTAGGGAAAAGCTTCATAATATCTATTAAAGCTTTAGCATTAAAGTCTTGCAATTTTTAATGTAAAAAATAGATTTGTATGCCATTATGCCGACTTGTTGATGAGAAAACTGTTGTATATTCGAGAAAACCTTCTTAACCCAGATCAGGAATTTGTGTTTAAATGTTAGTTTTTGAGCTTCTTGTCGATCGATGACAATACAAAGCAGTAGGCCTGTGTTAAAGTTTCCAATCATATAAAATATGTTGTCTTACAACAAATATGTGCTGAATTATGAAGGCTTTATCTCATAAATGCTTTTGATAGCTGAACAACCAGTCGGAGTATCAATGTAGTTGCTTGATCTTACATGATGCATTATTCCTTGAATTTTGTTTCTGCATCATTAGTATAAGTGGGTTATTTACTTTGTACCTGTTGTCTTCTCTCTTCGTTATAAATTTTGAACTGCTGCATTGATGTTGAAGTTGGTTACTTGGTAGCTTATGATTTTACTTCCTTAATTAGAGAGCAAGTTAGGCATGCTTTTAAATATAATTGTCAATTTTAGTGGCATGATGTCAAGGCCATTGATGGAACTGTATAATGCCTGGAAGTATTTTGCAGTAACTGTTACTAAATATCTGTGCAATCGGTTTTATATGCCTCAGGTTGGTTTGCTTCTGCTCGAGTCACTGTTACTTCTAGGTCACTTTGCATTGTTCCACCCTGGTAATCAAGCTGTTCTTCGATGGGGAAAGAGTCCCACCATCCTTCACAAGGTGAGTCCTGTATTTACCTCATTTGATTTATCTTGATGTTTTATTCATAAAATTTGATTGTTAAGCTGGATGATACAGGTATGTGATCTACCTTTTGTATTCTTCAGCGACCCTGAGCTGATGCCCATCTTAGCTGGTACGTTGGTTGCGGCATGTTATGGGTGTGAGCAGAACAAAGGTCTGGTTCAGCAGGAAATCAATATAGATATGCTACTCTCCTTGTTAAGATCTTGTAGAAACGTTTTACCAGTACTTCGATCCAATTCCAACACAGACAATAATGGCCCAGTAGATGATTCTAGTGAATGTAATCATCTGTCTCTTGACTTTAAAAAGGCTCAGGTTGACATTCCTCTAAGGTCTACCCGACAAAACACCAGAAATACTAGGCTTTCATTTGGGAGAGGGTGTGCTTCGGGAAGCAGCACGAAAATTGGTAAGTTAAGAAACCAAAGAGATAGTAAAGCAACAAAGAGTTGTGAAGAAGTGGCTCTAAAACATAATCTGCCAGCTCCAGAAACTTCCTCTATGATGTTGCATTGTAGATTTCCCCTCAGCTTCATTGATAGAGCAGAAAACTTCTTTTCAACTGGTATACCCAGCATGGCAGATAAGGTATGAGATCAACCATGCCAGAACATTCTATTATTTTGTACTGATAATATTTTCTTTGGGTCATATGCTCACTTATGTTCTGAAGTCACAAGGGAATATATGTGGGGTTTTAAGCAAAGTCATACTAGAGACCTGAACTGTAGGTGCATTGGGTATCTTATATGACACTGTTGTATTCTTTGATTTTCCCTATTTAACAGCACCATGTGTCCAAAGGGATACAGGTGAAGATTAATGTTTTACCAACTGAATTATCAGCTTATGATATAATAAAATGCTTCCATAGTTATATATTTACTCAAGTTTGGATTGTAATCTAGGTATCTTATTATTTCTTTGGCATGAATATTAAATGAGCTCAATTTCTTTACCCGTTAGGGTGAATATGAAAGTTAAAATGGATTGTCGTTGTTCACTGATGGGGCAGGGAAATAGAACAACCTCCTTTTCTAATAAATGGAAGGTTCAGCATCAGTATCAGATGGCTGCCCTAACCATACATCAAAAACACTTTGGGGTGATAGTGTCATTGATAATACCCGTTTTGTTTTCCCCAACCATTGAAGTAATAATTTCCTAAACAGAATGTTAGTGTTAAACAAAAATGATTTGCCATTTTTTTCCATTGAAAATTGGAATTACATGTTGTACTTATCATTCCAATTATTTACATTTACAATGGCATTACAACGGGGATTGTTACCTAATGTAAATTACTCCTCAAATGAACATGGAGCATGCATACAGATCCACAATGTAGGATCTGATTCTTTCAAATCAAAATTACATTAAATTTTGCTTTCAAAGCAGGCACTACAGAGATAAGAACAAAAATATCCTTGAGATTTAACCGGAACTTTGTTGTTATAAAAACCAAATTGACAGCTAGGATGTACAAAAGAAGACGAGTCATTGACAGTTTGAAGATACTTCTACGTTAGGTATCTTCTTGGGATTAGAGGACTCTTCCATGGCTTCGCTTCTAGCACCTATATCATTTCCAGAGGTATAGGCACTTCCTGGAACCTTGACTAAAAGATCATCCTCATCATCCTCGACTGCATTTGTTTGCATCTCCAAATACCTGTTGTCCTGTAACTGACGAGTGCAAATATTAGATTGTAATTTCCCCCATGCAGTTTTATACAATAATGCATCTGGAGAATTCTACAATACAATCAGATTTTACCATAAAGCCTTTAAAAATGTTACTATGTTTATGGACAATGTTATTCTATTACGGACAAACATCATTCCGTTATAGATTTTACAATGTTACACTATCATGGACAGATGTTATTAATCCATGACAGAATAATATTGTCAGTAATAGAATATTGTTCATAATAGAGTAACATTTTTTAGAGTTTTATTGAATGCAACACTTTTGAAGAGTTTTATTATAGTCTAGTCCTAAAAGTTAAGGATTTTACGTTGAGATTTAAAATGTTGAATCAAGGAGAAAAAATGTTGCAGAAGTTCTAATTATCCCACTCTCCCACTAATAACCACAGAAGCCAACAGCTTTAGAATGGCTATGACACCACATGATTAGTTACCACTTTTTATAAAAACCAAAATTGTTAGGAAATCATATATATCAGACTAAAAATAACACTGGAATCATTTCCTAAGTGTGACAAAAATAGCCTTGGAAGATAAATGCAAGTCTACTACTTTAACCTCAACATGAAAAGAACACTTGTCAACATGCAAGTACTTGGATAGAAAAGGAGAAGTCAAAACTCCTACAATATAAATAATTCTCTCTCTCCATGCGACCGGTATACTGACTAAAAACTAAAGTACTATTTAATAACAAGAACTCAAGCATCCAAAAAATTACCATAATACAGAAAACTATGGTGGGAAATTAGGTTAAAAGCAATAAAAAATTTGGCTAAAGTAGAAGACAGATAGGAGACTTGAGCTCTCAGAGTCTACCTTCATATTCCTTTCTGTCTGGTACACCTTGTCAACATTTTTGAGGTCGTTCATGACAGCTTTCAGTTGCTTCTTAGCCTCGATCCTTCGTGTGCGTCGTTCAGCACATTGTGCCTTAGTAACATCAGAATGGCAGGCCACACAAAGAGTTCGCATGTTCTCTAGCCTGCACTCACCTGCAGAATTTTCAAATACTATAAAATTTGAAAAACAAAAGCTTAATCTAATTACAAACCTAAAATGGAAACAAAAGGAGTTTCTTATGCAAGTTCAAAGTCAAATTCAGTAATGTGGTAAATGGATTACCCTCCAAAAATCAAGGTAACATATAGCAATAGCATTGGAAATGGACAAGAATATCAGCAAGAATGTTTCAATATCAGTCTACAAAATTTAATGGCTATCAAGGTCACTTGTCTGTATAGAGATCCAATGGCTGGCAGTCATTATCGTGGAACAGCTTAGGTCATTTGCATCCACTCAAGATTTCTGGAAACAAGTATGGTTTTAAAGTTATATAATAACTTCTCCACACCACCAGCCCAAGAAGCCATTCAACATTTTAATTTAGCATGACTAAAAGATAGATAGAGACATTATGTGTTTATAGCTTCTCTGGTTAAAATGGATCTCTCAAGAATATAGAAAAACACTATAACAATGGTAACTCACTAAGTTGACTTGACATGCTGGTATGAATCAAAGTCATGAAAGAGACTACAGATAACAAATATAATAATGTGACATTTAAACCACTGTATATATCAATCAAGCAACAACGTATATCTCAACTTCTTGATACGGCAGTATATTCAACTAATGTCATTTCCAATCAACTTCTTGTTTTTATGTTTTTCTTAAATAAAGTCTTTCATATCAAACTCAAGTCAGATTGTCACTGTTATAACTTATTTCATAATGCTATTAGAGCCAATGCAATGGTGTTGTGACTTGTGGCCCAAGACAACTTCATGTGTTGAATGATTTAAAATACAATGAAGTTTGATGGATGATCTAATATTGCCAGCATCGAGCAAAATATTTTTGAGCAACATGCATGAAGTCAAATTTCCACTGTTTTAACTGCCCAAATCTAGAGAAAAAATTCTTACCTCCACCTTGGTAGACTGGAATTATGTGGTCTGCGTGCCATGAATTGCCCTCTGTTGGATCCTTAACAAGCTTATCAAGCCTGCATGTGACATATGAGGATTCAAGGATATTATCCCCTTTTTGAAAAGTATACATGGTAAATTAAGGACACAAAAAGAGTGATTTGAGATAGTCTTATTCTACCAAACTTCTGTATATTAAATATTTCATTCACTTAATAAATGTCATAGCAATTTGCTCTGACGACTTATCTCATAGTAAGTCTAGCATAGATGAGAGACGCATAAAGAATATTAATAAATCTCAATATACCTCGTACAATCACAAACCTACTTCATTCGAAGTGTGTTATGCTCACTTCATATACATGGTTCACTTTCTAAAATTTTATTTTTAGGCTAATGATAACTTAAACATGGTATCAAAATTCAGGTACTCTGTTTAGTTTTGCATAAGAATATAGGTAAACTTTGTTTTTTAATTTTTCTTTTTTGGTAAAAAGGTCAACTTTATTTCTAGTATCTGTTGTGTTTTCTTCATATATATAATAGAACTTTTGGGGTTGAAAACTTAATGATATTTAATCCTACAATAAAGTCTCCATCCAGCAATCAGAAAATGACTACCATTTTTCTTTGACTTACAACTTATTATTTTCTGCTACTTTTGGTGCAACTTTCTCAATATATTCTCTCCTCTTTGCCAATGATAGAGGCCTTATGTACTCCACAAGCTTATGACAGTCTAATTGGCAATTTGTACAGACGCCATTTTCCAGTTGAAAAAGTTCCTGAAAATTGAAAGTAGCTCCTTGAAATATGTTCTATAACGATGAATGAAAGACATACCTTCTCAAAACCAAAGGATGGTGCATAAGCTCAACTTGATTGTAATATATAGTACAAATAATGTTCTAACCTGACGAAGGGATCTACTACTAGTTCTTATCCGATACTCCTCATAGCAGCCAAAATTACAGAAAAGATCCTCAAAAAATTCAGGTGTTTTCGCATTGTTGCTCCTGAAAGTAAAAACATTAATTGAAGTCTAGCAAAAATAGCCTTAAGAAAGAATTATGGGGACTTACGTGCATGGATCTTGACAAAGTTTACAGAGTGGTTCATCAGTCAAGGTCCAACCCTGAGTATATTCCTTCTCCTTTTTCCCACTGCCAGTAAGAAGATGGACTTTTTTCCACACAGCATTGGATGGTAAAGGTTTGCTGATCTCAATGATTGGTGTAGCGCGGCGTTTGCTTCCACCTTTTAGCAGTCCCTGTTGCAAGAGGTATGACATTGTTATACACACGCACACACACACGCAAGCACACACACTAATACTGCTGTACTTCATATTTAAACATATTTTAAGGGGAAAAGAACCATTGTCAGGAATGAAGAGTATATCAAAGAAAAAAGGCTAGCCAGGTTACCTCAGCAAAGGGATGCCAAAAAGAATAAGTTTAAAATATAAGACATACCCCTTTATTGTGGTTTACATCTTCATTCAAATAGCATAACTCAACGTTCAAAGGAAGTTGCAGTGGCTTTCCAATTAATTTTTTCCGCTCAACAGGCCTTAGTTTATTCCAATCTTTAATGAATGCCAGAACAGCATGCATATAAGCTGGGTTATCCTTGACACAGTGTGAAGCTGTACTTTCCTTATTGTCAGCAAAAGAAGAATTTGGAGGTTCAACTTCCTCTGGACGAAAATTCTGAAAAAGTGGCCTTGGCCTTGAATCTGTTCCTGAAATGCAGGAGTACAAGTGGATCCTACCAGTGTATTGGCTCACCTAAAATACAAGAAAATCAATTAAATTAGTTTATAGCTGGTTTAACAGCTCTTAAATGTTTACTTGCATGTATCAGTAACTGGAAGCAAACTATAGATGACTCAGGCAATGAATCAATTTCAGATATAAAACAATTGAGTATTAATATTACTTTATCCAAATGAATATTGTTGAAAGTTGATATCAAATGACCCAAATAAACATTTTACCGAAGAATAGCAATTCTTCTCTAACCTTCCATATGAATTTGACTGACGCTCACCAGCTTAACTGATAGAGAATAGAAATAACGTATTCAGGGTTTTATGTTTTATAAGGATTTTTAACATTACTTTGTTTATAAGATTTTAATTTAGTTTCCCTTATTTAATTAGGGTTGTTAGTGTATTTATTTTCATAATGTTAGTAGGTTGTTTTATTATAAATAGAGATTACTATAACCCGATTAGACAGACTATTGAGATTTTGAATTGTTGAATAAAGTCGTTTTCCCCTTGTTGTTCTTCTCTCTAATATTCCTCTATTTCTCCCTTTTATTCCCCTTTCTTTGAATTCTCCCTCTCTTTCATCAAATCTTATCTCAATCTTCTCTTTCTGTTACAGGTACTGCATGATTAACCTTTAACTTTTATATTATATTATTATCACTAACGCCCAGTGAGTTATACAAGAATGAGACACGGTGTCATCTTGAGTTTTTTGCCTTCATTAAGGACCATCCTGAGGAGCTTTGTGATTTACCATTCTTTTTGCTAAACTTGAGTTGGGATTATGTTTTCAGTAATATAGTGGAGTTCTAATTTCATTGTTCTAGTTCTTAGGATTTTCATCCTCCTGAATAATCCCTAAAATTAATTTCCCCTTTCTCTTGGAATAGTTGAGGTTCTTCTTAGGGGATAAACTGTTTTTTCTTATCCACTAAAATTGGAACTTGGTCCCAAAAAAAGGATCTGTTCGACCTTTGTCCCTTCAAAACCCAAAAATGTGTTCTCCTTTTACCACTCTCATCTAAATTTTTGTGGTGAATACATTTAGGAACTTTAATCTCCTTTCCAAAATTAAAACTGATGCATAATACAACAAACATAACCACTGAAACATATGATTTAATCCAATCTCATATAAAAACTTTTTTACCTCAAATCGCAAAGAATCTACTTGGTTGAAGTAACACTCATCATTTTCAGTTCTCTGGACTCCAACATCCTGTAATTCTGCTGTTTGAGGGTAGAATTCATTTCCCTGCATTGCCTAATTCACTAAATAGCCATTTCACATATTTAATCTGAATATTTATTTAAATTTATACCTTTTCTAGTTCATCTTCACAGCCCTTATCCGAGTTAGGAGAATTAACTCCACCAGCTTCCCTAATTTTACTTTGAGAAGAATCTCCCACAAAGTTTCCCTCTGAAACTAAATCCTTGTCAGCTTGAGCACCAGAAAGCACGAAAGCCTACTTCACAAAATAAGACAAAATAAAATACTAGTGTATTCATCCATCCAACCAAAATGCCAGATTCATATGGTAAATAAATAAGTTGGGAAAAGAGAGTTTAAAATTCCTGTTTAAAACAATAAAGCTCATTTAACTTTAAAGTTTTACCTTATTAAGGCAATTTTCTGTTTCGGTTGAACTGTCATCTCTGCCACTCTGTTCTTCAGATCTATGTACTGTTTTTTCCAACTCATTACGTGCCTCAGGAGGCTCGGTATCCTTCAGTAAACAAGAGTCCTGAAACTTCAGTGGCTGCGGAGAGAGCTTACCACACCATGTATTTTCCAACATAGAATCTTCACAGCTATCTACTCTATCAAATGTTTCTAGAAAAGAAACACCTTCAACCTACCAAACAAAAAATATATCACCACCTTTTAAAACATGTGAATCCAAAAATAGTTTTCAAAAATACAAAAAAGTTCATAAGCAACCAGAATGACTCCTACCAATTTATCACAAATGTATTTAAGAACAATAAGAATCCATAACCCCATAGTAGAAACAAAAAATTAAAAAATAAAAACCTAAATTAAAAAAGAAAATAAAGCAAATATAAGCCACACAGAACAATCAATATCCAATACCTTTGATATAAACAAAGAAAATGAGGAAAAATTATCATAACCCCACAGAATATTCTGAAAAGCATAAATTTCTACAATCTACAAAAGCAAATTACAAATTGACCGCTTCAAATGAATAATTGATTCAGACATAGAGTCCATCCCACTGTTTGGCTTGTTATCTCAGAGATGATTATTAATTTCAATTGACCAAATCCTCAGTTGCCACAATTGCAGAATAAGCCATTTTACCTACTTATTACTCCTGCTTCCCCCAATTATGGTAACTACGGCAATACAATGTGTAATGAGGACCATGCAACCTTAAGGAATAACTATTAGAGAAGCTTCTCAAAGTAGGCCTTCTACAATACTACAACCATAAGCTAGCTACTGCATCTAATCCATTGAATCTCAAATACTAATGGATGTGAAGGAAGTCATAAAGAGCTGCTTGAGGTGAATTTGGGAGTTCCTCAGGAATTTCAAATGCTAATTTGCAAAGAGCAAGGGGTAGAATGACTATCCAAGGCCAGAAAATGAAATCAACTGCTAAATAGATTATCGATATACCATTATCATTTTCCTTTTCAATTGTCAGGCAAACCCAGAATTTGCTCGAGTCCCAATCCACTCTCTCCTATTTTACTAAAACTAACATATTTATCATCATTGAGCAAAAAATGCAACAAAAAAAATTTACTTAGCAACCTACTTAAGACTCAAATGGTCAAATTACATTTTCCTCAAGCTGCAAATGAAGTAGAAAAGTAAAATAAGGTTGTTTTCCAATATCAAAAACACTAAAAAGAATACCTAAAAGGTAGAAATAAAAAAAAATTAAAAATAAAAAGCAAACCTCTATCTCTTGTATTGCATCATATTTTCCATTTGTTGCAGATGAAACACGGCGCAAACTTACGTTCAGATTTTTCCAGTGGGAATCATCTATGGTATCCTGTAATGTATTATCAACCATTACAAACCCAACAAAGAAAAATATGCCTGCAAATCTATCCGAACAAATAAAAGAAGCACCTTTGCACAGAAAACATAAACATTGACTGCATTTTTTTGCCCTCGCCTGTGAGCTCTATCCTCAGCCTTCAGAAAAATCCAGAAGAAGTATATGCATCAAAAGTTCATCATCGTGAAAGCAAGGGAAAACCCAGAAAACACACTGAAGAGACAAAATACACAAATAGACCCTCTGCAGGAACAAACATAAGTCTTTTTTCTAATTCAACACATAATGTTGACAAGTGATAGTGCAAAAAGTTCAACTGCAACTACTTCAGTAATATTTCAATTTTCAAGGGTGCAACAGAAATTGGATCTGAGGACAATGTAACACTAAAATTTTCACTTTTCAACCATCCAAATGCAAGGGAAAAACAAATTATACCACCCTTTCAATCACCCAAATTTTGTTTTTTAATTTACCCAAAAAAGAGGAAACAAAACTTAACTAACAAGTGATGTTAGTCATTTTCTGTACCCAAAAAAAAAAAAAAGAAATTAAAACTTGAACAGTTTACCCATTCTTTCATTAAACAAAACAAATTGTCTAAATGAGTCTATTGCATATCCAATCCATGTCTACTGTTATAAGTTACATGTATGATTTTCAACAATCTAGGGCACATTGAAAACATGACGAATATTCAACTCTTAACCATATCAGTTTTCTTGCATCTACAGTTAGTAACTATTAGATGCAATAAGCAATCTCAGACTACTCTGATCTATCCTGTATTTTATTTGATGACAGCTTAAGAAAATATGTATCCCTCTATTTGAAATCTTGACTATTTCCCTACATCTCAACACATACTTTGTTTTTGAAATAATAATCATTACAATGTAACAGCAAAACGATTATCCAAAAGATACATCTTCCCCTTTAAGGTGTAATATCTTGGATACAACCCATGGTGGGTTGAGGAGTGTGGCTATCCCACTTTAACAGATAATGTGAACCCAAAATATTTGAAGAATGCAAAATATTTACTAAGACAGGGGGGAAATATGTAATTAATTTTAACATTTTGTTGAACATAAAGAAGTTTAATAAATTATTTGGACCTGAAGCATCAATGATGGTGACTTTGGAAGCTCCAAGAAAACAACATGTTGTGCTGATGAGAAATCCAGTCCAACGCCACCAGCAGTAATACCAATTATTGCAACCTTAATCTGATAGGCAAAAGGCATATCATGCCTCGGATAATAACCAAAAAATAAAACCAAACAAACTCTGAGCAAAAGAGCTGAAAAGGATGTCGGGACATTGACACAGGTAATGGAAAATGGTAATTGCCAAAACCTTGAAATGTTGATGACATCATGTTTACAGGTTTATAATTTATATTCCAAGTACATACCAACTTTTTAGTGTTTGTTAGATGAAGTCTAAAGGGGTGCAGTTGTCTACCTAAATATCAGTAATATAAATTGGTCTAAGATGAGCATACCACATATTATACCAACCAACATATACAGAATATTTTAATCATTTGAAAAACTAGAATTGAAGTAGACTTTACTGGTCACTAGATTAAAGATAGTTGTACCGCGAATATCAAATTGTTGACAGAGAAAATTCAACTGATGGATGAAAATTAAAAAAATCCAAACAAAAAGAGTTTCATCTAAATACATAGTAAAAAATAGATTAGGTTAGGTATGGTAGATATGCTCCAGGAATAATCCCATGAAAGTTTGAACACCTTAGATACTCTCCTTTCAATAAACACAAAGCAAAGTAGAGATATATTCAAATCAGATTAATGAAGAAGAGAAGAAACGAGCCATAGTTGATGATTGAAAAGACAGAACAGCTGACTGTCTATCTCTAGCAAGTGTGTTCCCATCAATGCGGACAAAACCAATCCCTTTCTCGCATATGAACTCCTGAAAAATTCAGCATCACAAACTTTACAACAGCACTAATACTAAAAGTTCATGGGACATAGAAGTAGAAGAATAATTCAAAAGCACAATATGACAATTAGCATTTTAGTAAGATCAAAATCTCATACTAACAATCAAGCAATTCTCAATAATAAAGAGCAATTTATAGTCCACTAACAAAAAGAATATAATCAGAAAACTCTGGATTCCAACATTAATATACAATTCAAATCCAGTAGCACTAGTGATTAAAACCACAATCATTCAAATGGGTTTAAAGTACAGAACTTTTCTACATAATCAGAAAACTCTGGACTCCAACACTAAAATATAATTCAAATCCAGTAACAGTAGTGAGAAAAACCACAATCATTCAAATGGGTTTAATGAACAGAACTTTTCTATTTTGCATTCCATAGTAAGACCAGAAAGAGTAATAATAATCATTTTCCAATGAGCTATCAGATTTTTTCATAATTCTCCAGGCAAGAAATCTCTATGTATGCTTTGGAGCATACTAAGAAAGAGATGCAGAAATAAAGGAAAAGGAATAAGCAGATGGAAGGTCAATGTTGGGAATATAACACTCCATTGGAACAGTTTAGCTATTGCAACCATTTAAAACTTAAACAGGAAACATTAGTTCTGAAGATTTTTTACCTGCACCCCATCAAGTACTTTATGATGATGTGCAAAAATTATCATTTTATTAGAATTGGAATCTGAATCTGCAATGAGTGAATGGATGGACAGCCATTCACGAAATCCAGAGAGCTTTGCAATACCAAGCTCTTGGTTAGAAAGCTCCCCCACTCTGCAGCAACCCTCACCATCTGTAAGCAAAAGAAAAAAATAAGCCACGCCTATATGATACTATTTATAAATTTTAATTAGAATAAGAAAAATAATGTAAAGAGAAACAAAGGAGCATGTTCAATACTATATGAACAAACAAATAGTTTTAAACGTGATTCTTCACCTAGATATTGGCATTGAACAAGCACTACTACATCCTAGCCAATCAGCAAATGATATTGAATACATCTAAAGCTTGAAAATATTTGAAACTAAATTTACCCTAACCCCTTCCCAACTCGTGAATTGAATCAAGACAAGGCTATAGGGGTATATACTATTATGAAGGAGGGAGGGACTGTGAGAAATTTTAACGGGCTTGAGTTGTGTCTGTACATCTGGCTTCTTTACTTTAAGAAGAAAAACGCACTGCATTACTAGATTGTTAAATCCATTAATTGACTGAAGGCATGTAACTTTCAGAACTATAGGGAAACTAGGTTACACACTGGATCCCAGATTTTTAAGGCCATCAAGTAATAGGAGGTATGCCATAGTCAGAATCAGACCTTAAAATCCACTTCTTGCTGCATTGACAAATTTGAAAGTAGAAACAAAATGGGGTGTGACATAATTTTAATGTTAATGATGATGATAATTTTTATTATTTTTTATAGCAAAGTTTACTGTATTAATAAAAAACCACATTGCAGAAAATTAAAGATGATGAGAAATCTTCTACATCACATCCTTCCAGTTCAAAAAAATCATACAAATTTTAAGAAGGCAGAAACTTGACAAAAACCTGTAAAATCCTCACATCTCAACTCTTTCTTTCCAACCATAATGACCAAATTAATCCATCATCACCCAATTCCAAAGACATTTCCTCCACTGAAATTACTAATTTTTAGATCTGAATAATATTGGGGGATATGCAAACAAACCCTGCTTCCTCCACCTACCAAGACCATAATTTAACAACCACCACACAATGAAGGAATAAATGATCAATGGTTTCACCGTTTCTACTTCACATTGTAAACCAAGATGGAGACCAACAAGTAAATCTTCTCTTTTGTAACATGTCATATGCATTTAACTTGCCATGCATAGGAAGCCAAAGAAATGCTTTAACCATAGTTGGTACACATGCTTTCCAATTTATATGAGAAGGCTCAATAACTAATAGAGAAGTTTCATCCGTCGCCATGGGGAGATCAAAGTAGGATATTTGGAATAGGTTTTTTTTTTCTCCTCTTTTTTTCTTTTTTTACACACTTGTGACTCGCCTGTTTGGATTTATACTCACCCCTTCAAGGAGACTAATAAAGAATAGAAATCAGCTACTTAGACTAAAAATATCAGCAACTTACCATCAGACACATCTAAATTTTCAGTATTTACATCTTCAAGGACACTTCTTAAAGAAGCATCACTATTCCCCATCCCAATAGCTGCCTTCGCTGAAACTATATCTGATCTCTTCAATAAAAGTCGTATAATCTGTCGGCGTTTGGGTGGCAACTGGCCTAGGACGTGCTCTTTCAAGCGTCTTATCTAAAGCAAATAATTAAGCTTCAATTAATTAGAACATTTTCAAGATATAATATGATAATAAAAGGGACTGCCAAAGGATAAGACTGAACTTTCAAATAATTGTTACTGATTGCATAATCAGAGTTTAGCATGAAGAAAAAAATAAACGATTTTGCAGGTTTATTAAAAGATTGAGTACTGAATAATCACTTAACTACAGCACTGACCACACTCCAAGAATATTCAGAATAAACCGTCCAAGTGCTCCCAAAAATTAAAAAAACATGTTCTTATTGAACATAACATGTTTCCTTTCAAATATTTAAATGTATTATATCATTGATATTAAATAATGAAAACTTAACATAATGAGCATTCTACAAATGTGCAGAAAAAAGGCTATCAAACACAAAGTTTCACAAGTGTCATGGTCAAATGTAAAGGTTCATGGCCCAGACACTGTAATTTCCACTGGAAACTAGAAGCTGGGGTTGAGAATATGCACTCTAATCCCAAAACTAGTGCATGTTGTGAACAAGAACATACCATAACAGTTTGCTTCAGCAATACATTCAACTCCTCCAAACGAGTGCCCTTTGAAAAATCCTGCAGCAATCCATCAAAAAGCTAATATTGATAAATCATAAAGGCTTAAAGGTATTGGAATTATTATCACATTAAGACATAGTCACATACATAAATAAATTAACTAGTAAAAGGAGTACTCAGAAAGTAACTGATCTGAAAAGAAAAGGAGGTCTTTCATCATCCTTAAACAAGCATACATTACCAGAAACACGCACAAAGGGGAAAAAAAAGAAAAAAAAAAAGGAAAAAAGAAAAAGGAAAAAAGAAGATTGCAACACAAGATTAATAAATTAGGGCAGGTTTTATGAATGTTGATGATCTTTGTATGAAGGATTACCTGGAAAACTTTTCCTTGAACACCATGGACAAATTTAAGATCACAGTAAGTTTTAGCAAAGTCATACTTGGTCTCTCCCAATAAACCAGGCCTTTACAAACAGAAGCATTGCCAAGTGAATTAGGTTGAAATGGATTGAAGCAAAAAGAAGGCAAGTCAATAAGGTGAATGTAAAGGTGTGAAGAACACTTGCCATAGCATATTTATCTGATGAAAAATGTCAAATGGCCTATGGTCACCTAGGAGAAAATACAAATAAGCTATTAGAATTGATTAAAAATAATTAATCAGAAACCAAAGTAACATCAGAGGAGCTGACAAAAAGGCACAATTAGAAATAAAAGATGAATAATGTTTACTGCAGAGTTAACAAAAAACTGTAAACAGTGCTGCTACTTTGCGTTTGAGGTCCATGCTACAACCTTGACAAAGAAGGTGTCCCTGACAGTAGAACTATGCGCTTAACCTTGGATGCCATATCAAGAACAGCTTTTATCTGTTAATCCCATGAAAATTAAATTATAATACGGGCCCTCATTGTGTGCATTATGAACAACAAAACATTACTTGAAATGTCACAAATAAAAGCAACTAAAGAAAAAAAAACTTAGTGTATTCCCCATTTAGTATGGCCTACACATATACTAGCATCTTTCAACAAGGCATTAGAAAAGAGAAATCGTTAAGTATGATGCACCATGTGTGTGTGTGTGTGTGTGTGTACGCATATGTAGTATCACAATTTTCTTATAAACATTTACATCGAAAACAATTCAAGCAAAATGAATTTTATAAGTATGGCATTAAACCAAACTCTTTCATGCTTCATGCGACCTTCCAAGTTCCCAACAACTACAGTCGTCAAGTATTTGGCAACATGACGCATGAAAGACAAACTTCTTGACTATGTCCAGAATGCTGCTAGATTAATTTCCATTACAATTAATATCTATATTTTCCTCCATACTTATCATACACCTAATTAAATGCATAATAACAGGAAGTTATCAGCTCAATAATGAGACCAAGCATACCATAAGGGAATAAGTTAGTTACAAACTCATAAGAAACCTACAAGGTGGCGCTTGTTACTTAATTCTCCAACTGACAGACTGCATTGCTTCCAAACAAGAGAAGTTCATACTTATAGCCTCAACCAGAGTGTTGCATGTTTAGCAAAGTGAGAGCTCTCAAGCATAAAAAACCAACAAAGATCATTAATTTTAAAACACATTCCTTAGTAAGTTGCCATGGTGACAATATTCCATTGTTTGGAAGCATTGAGTTTGCCAAAACAACAGGAGTGAGATGCTCAGAGTTTCAATTTGTTGATTGAATTGAAGCTATTTTAAGATTATAAAAAAAAATGACAACAATCCCTAGAATATACATTTATTATTCGCCTACAAAATGGAAAATACTGTACCTCTCCAGGTTCTGATGCTTTCTTTGTACACCGTACATGATGAGATTCATCAACTATTAAAAGAGCCCATTCTTGCGCAAGCATGCTCTTCCGCAAACGATGAAGCATTGTATAAGAAATAACAACAACTCTAGGGCATCTCTTTAAGTTGGCAGGATTATTTTGATGGCCAAAAACTGGAGCCAGAAAATACCAAGAAAAGGTACTGTTATTTCTATTCATTCACAGAATCACAATAATTACATACATAAAGAGCATTTCATATTGGTGGTATACTTGCAACCAAATTAGGTCTGTTAAATTATATAGAGCATGAGAGCCAAATAGAGCATAGAATAACAAATGCAGAGATGTAGATTGGGTAACTGTTAATCTATCTTACAATTGAAAAAGCATACTCCAAAGACAAAGAATGGCTCTAAATGATCCAATGAAATAGGGAAAACGTAATCTGATTTTTCAAGCCCAAAAAAAGAATGTGAAAAGGATGATCTACGTATAATAAATAATTTTACATTTTAACGTCAAAAATGGTTATCCATTTGGTTTATAAAAGGATGTACGTATTGTTGGCAGAGCTATATGAAAATAAGTGTCCTCGACAACATAAATAATTAGCATTTACATTTACCCAAAAAAAAATAATAATTAGCATTTACAGAAGGAAAAACATTGGTATTTCTTAATTACTAAATCATGAAGAGATTATATAATTATTGTTTGAGTCCTTGTCTACCATACAAAACCTACCCTTCCACCATCTAATCCACAGAACACCCATCCCAAGAAAAGGAACAAAAGAAAATTAGATTAGATAAAAAGCATTACCAAGATGGATATCAGCAGGCAAACAATAAGGAACCCAATGCTCCAATTCTTCTGCCCAGGAAAAGCGCAAAATAGCTGGGCAAACAACAAGTATAGAACCTTCATTCATGAAACAGCAAGCAATTGCAATAGCCTGAAAAAGAAAAGTAAGCACATAAGTAATGTAATTCCATGCTATTTTTTAAAAATAAGTTCAAAATGCATAATATGGACCTACCTTTGTAAAAATAATACAACAGTATGATATATACTAATGTCACATAATAGGAAATGTAAAAGATTAATAGTTTGCAGTTTCTAATCACCATAGGGACCATGGCCATTCATCATTTTGCATATGTACCCTTATCAACATTGTATGCAAAAAATTGTGAATAGCTTAAATATCTTTAGGACAAAAAAGAACCCAAAATTTTAATGAATTTTTTTTTTTTAGATTGGTAAGCTTTTAAGACCACAACGTGTTTAAAACCAGGTTGGGCCACTATATGGAATGGCTTATTGCATCCCAACTGCCCACTCAGCGCAATTTATTGAACTACTAACCTGGTTGTTCTTTCTTCAAATTGGACTTTCTGAGATCAACAACAGAGTATGGATTCTTATTTGCAAAAAATTATTGGGAAAACTTCATGAATAAGACATTATATCCAAATCCACAAACATCCATAAGAATACAGAATTGATTGTACTAATTAATCTAACAAAACTACCTGGAGTGTCTTCCCAAGGCCCATTTCATCTGCAATAAGACATCGACCACCCCTTTGCAAACAAAATTTAACGCCGTCGAGTTGGAAAGGCAAGAGTGTGTCTAATAGTGTCTTTGGTAGCTTACCAATCAACTCATCAACCTTATCATCAGACAAGTGTTCCAGCTTGCATGGTATCCATCTCCCCGCACCAAAAGAATGTGAAAATTTTTCAATAACATTAAAAGTTGCCCAAGGTATCTCCTCAACAGCAACATTCTTAGTACTCTTTAAATATTTCAAAACCATGCCATAATCACTCAGCTTATAGACACAAGCCTTTCCACCACCATGATTCTGTGTATAGTGTGAAGGCATGACCTGAACCATATCACAATACAAAAACTTTACTGCTCAATTATTTCAATTCAACCTCTGATATATGTAAACGTGTTTATCAACATTACTAACCTTAAACAGTGAGAAATTAACCGCTACCAAATGAAATTGTTAAAAACAGTATTAAGACTTCAGCAATTGTCCACCATAAAAAAANAAAAAAAAAAAAAAAAAAAAAAAAAAAAAAAAAAAAGAGTATGAAGATTTTAGCTCACTCAAAGCTTGGCCTTTATCAGAGGAAAAATACCAAAGAATCTCAAAACCCATAATATAAATATATATAGTTCATTTCCATTTTCCTCCACAACAAACTTCATTATCTTTAGTCCATTCAAAAGCTCGGGCCTTTATACCAAAGATTCACAAAACCCATAAGAAAGATGCCATTTTTCTTTCATTTCAATTTTCGTCACACACTTAAGAACCCAGAAACCCACTTACATTGGACAAGCAGTCGCTTAGTCTCCGCAAGCACTCTTCCTCACCCGAATAGGCAGAACCCCGCAGGGCCAAAGGGGTAACCGAGAAAGAATCTGGGGAGCAGATTTCGAGCCTGACCTGGAAACTTTCGGGCAAATGGGTGTCCGAATTCGGGTTTTTCAGGTCGATTTTGGGAAGTTGATTGGAGAAAGAAATATCGGTCGTTGTGGGGGAGAGTTCGCGAGAGACCTTGGGGCATTTGAAGAGCTTCCAGTGGTCGTTGTGGTAGTGTTGTTGTTGATTGGAGGATTCAAGGATTGCTTTGCGCTTTGCGAGGGCTGCGAGGCGGTTTGCTTCGGCTCGTTTCCTTTGCTCCTCTGTGAATTCCATGGCTTTTTTTAGGGTTTTTCAAGAATTGAAGATGGAAGAAAAGCCTTTTTGCTAATTTTTTCAGAACAATGAATCACACTGATAGATACTATTAGTTCATTGTTTTTCTGATCCTCCTTCGCCACTCCACCGGAGGCTCGGCCTGCTCTCTCTCGCTCCCATCTGGAAGTTTGATTCTTTGAAGTCAGATAGAAATGGGCGGGGACGAGTCCGCACGTGGCTTCACGCACCAAAATTGAGCACGTGATTATTTTTTTCTTTCATAATTTTTTTTACTTGGTCTAATTCAAATTTAATTTTCATTTTCTAACAATACAGATACAATTTCTGCCGTAAATAGAATTTTGAATTGGGTTAAGTGTTATGTCATGTGGCGCAATAATTATACTTTTGTTATTTGCAATTATAGTTATATAATTATTATTATACTCCCTTTATCAAAAAAAAATATATATAATTATTATTATACGCAATTATGTTATACCATTTTTTACTCCACTTGCAACTCTGCCTCCTCGAGCTCCAATCCTTCTGCTCGGAAAAAACTCTTGTACTCCTGGCTGGATATTCCTTCCATCTATTTAATTTTTTTTTATTTTTTGGACTAAAGAACAAAGGACTCGCAGGATTATAGGCTATGAATTATTTAATAAAAATTGATTCCATTTTTTTAATTCTCTGTAGATATTTTTTACACATCATCCATTTATTTAAAATTCTCTCTCATTTGTAAAACATCGAAAAAATACAGTCTTCCCAAAAATTTCAGACATATTTTCTGGCAACGAGGGGGAGAAGCTGACCTCCTGATTAAAGGGGTGATGTGTCAAAAATATATATATGGCATTAACTAAATAGAAGAAGTATTCTGACCTCCGAATTAAAAAGGTGATGTGTCAAAAATATCTATGTAGCATTAACTAGATAGAAAGAGTATTCTGCTCACTTAACAAAAAAAAAATATATCCACTCACTCAATAATTTTTGAACTCGTAGCTTCGTAAATTTCTTTTATAAAAAAAACAAAAAAATATATACCATAAAGGCATTTTTGCCAACATTTCCATCTCTACTCTTGTTTTTTATTTTTTTATTTTAATAATCTTACACTATTTGAAGTCTGGTTATTCAATGTTTTGGCAATATAAAATTCTTTGATTTTTTTTTACATGGATTTGCAGAAAGGAC
>QANX01000611.1:99179-118262 GCA_003254975.1 Ochetophila trinervis | reverse complement strand
TTATTTTAACAAAGAAATTGTCCAAAAGTTATGATCTGCAGACACATCAACATGATTAAGAGACATGAGCTATCTAACTAGACCAACTCAAAAAAGATAGAAGGAAGAAAAATGCTTTGTAAACTCAAAAGCTAAAATTTGATAGGTAACATATACTACCTCTTTGAAAGGGAGGAAGTCTTGATGACAGAGTTGTGGCTTTAAGATATGTAAAAGACTACATTATTCTTTCATAACATTCTGAATGAAAATACTCTCACCTACCTTTACTCTAGTCCTTTAAGCTGCCTTTATTTGACTTTGAAGGCCCCCTTTTCCCTTCGTACTTTGGCTGCAGCCAATTATTAATGTCCATTGATGTTCTTTGGCTCCTTTAAGTGGCCATAACTTGATTTTGAAAGACACTTTGCACTTTGTTGCTTTGCTGCCAGCCAATTATTTATGCTCATTATGACATTTCCTTAACCACATTGAAAAATGCCATCCTTCATATTGGATGATAAGCTCTAGAGAAAACAAAGAAGATGCTTCTATACAATTCATATGGTGTGCCGAAATATTGTTTGATTTCATATAGGCTGTTTAAACAACTTGTAGTAACTATTACTGATGGTCGATAATATGGAATGGATGACAAATTCAACTCATTTCTTTTCCTCCTGCTTCGAATGGATGATAAAAACCTGGGGCACTTATTTACAATACAGATGGAGTTTGCATGCATGTACCCATATCAACACACTGATTAGAACGAACCATACCAAAATTATAGTCCAAAATGTTATATAATTTGTAGATACTTGTAAAACAGTTGATAATAAGGAAAAATATTCAAGAGTTTACACATTTCTTCAAATGGATGATAAAATCAGAGGCCATACAATTCAAAAGAAATGTGGAAGAAAGTGCATGTCTACATATGCTTGTAAAGGTTGTTCTATTTGCTCTCATTTACTCCCACTAGGAAACCATTTTAATTTTGCAAACAAAACCACTGCATATCACTTGATATCTACAAATTGGAAAAGAAAAGGAGAAAAAAAAAAAAAGGTACGTGAATCTTATATTCTAGGATTTTATAGAGGAGACAGATTCCCAAATAATAGTCCAAAATTATTAAACAAAAATGGCAGAATACAAGACCATACCCAAAAATATGCTCTAATAACATATTAACTCACCATTGTACCCAATGTTTTAGCCATTAGGAAGTGGATCAAGTCATCAAATTATATACATGAAGATATACATGCAACACATTTTAATAAAGGAAACATGTACATCCAACTATACACATGAAGACATACATGCATGATGCAACACATTTGAATAAAGGTAACATGTCCTCAAAATTATTTCATAACTCCTTAAAGAATTAGGAGATGCTAAGAAAACTGATTGATGATTTATTATAATTGATATATATNAGCTCTGTTGATTAGAATCTATGTGGTACATTAAATAAGAAATGTTAATGCTGATGTGGCATAATATCTATTTGTAGACAGTAAATTTTAAAAGTTATTCTCAAATTGTTCATATTTAGAATATAATTAATTGACGATGTATATTATTTTGAAAATTATATATAAATTAAAATGAAACATATAATTAAAATACAATAAACTGAAAAATAAATAATCAGACAAACAAACAAAGAATATGAACGGAAGGTACCGGTGAGATTCAAAGGAAGAATAATAGCAAACCAAAAAAAAAAAACCTTCTTCTCCTATGTCTTTTCTTTTAGGTATGGATTTCGTTTATCAATCTATGATTTATAACGCTATATTTTTGTTATAGCCCTCTTACAGAAATCTAATTGAACTTTTCCTTGAGATGTTTTTGGATAAAAACAGGATTGATGTTGAAAAAGTTCATTGATTTTTATGCTATTAGAAATTATTATTTTGGC
Source organism: Ochetophila trinervis (assembly GCA_003254975.1). NCBI lineage: Eukaryota > Viridiplantae > Streptophyta > Magnoliopsida > Rosales > Rhamnaceae > Ochetophila > Ochetophila trinervis. The sequence goes on along the minus strand of QANX01000611.1, from coordinate 116,347 downwards.
TTTTCTCGTTTATACACAACTTGTTTGATTTTAATACTATGTGACATAGTTATTATTATTATTATTTTAATTTGTGATTTATTTTCTCTGCAATATAATTTATACTTCTCTTATTCAATATATATGCATATATTGTTGGGAAATATTCAATTTTAGTTGATCTCTTCATGAATTAACAAGTGAATCTTTGTTTGTTTTGTTGTCTTGTCTATTTTTCAATGTGCCACTGGATTTTTATTTATCAGCCGTCACTATTAAATGGCTGGTGGTTTATGAATTGCTTGAATGATTGGTGTGTCTGCATATGTGGGACTTTTTGATGCCTTATGTACTATAAGTTGAAAACTCATTGCGATTTGTTAGCTGTTGTTCAACATTGATGATAGAATCAAATGAGATTGGTATTTGTAATAAATGATTATCAGAATTTGTTGAAAGGGCTATCTAAAGTTTGGATGAGAATGCAATATAAGCAAAATTGTGACATGTGTCGTATTTTTTTTTTAATGTCATTGATCTCTTTTGTCAGGTGAAGTTTACCAAGAGAAGTTTCTTAGTGGCTTCTTTTAATTGGGATTGTGATGTGAGAATTTAAATCATAGGTTAAGTTTCAGCATTTCCCTCATGATTTTACAGCTACTATCATGATGTTTGATGACATGATGATCGAGTGTTTTTCAAACCAGGCCATAAACTCTTCATGTTTATGTGTGTGTATACATCAAAGCTCGGTGAAAAGAAGAAAAATTTCAATTGAAAAGAAAAACAATGCATTGTGGAATACTTATACATACATAACATTATCCATTGGCTTACTAACATAACTTAAAGCTATAAACTAACACTTACTTACGCTAACTGACACTGATAGGACTTTTTAAGGAAACATCAAGCTAAAAGAACCATTTTGTATGCCTTTATGTTTTGAGATTTTTATTGTGCTACTTTTATATTTAAATAAAGAAGATATTTATAAATATATATATATATATATATGCAGTTGCTTTTAAATTAGAATTTTTATGTTTTTAAATTGATGTATATGTTATTTTTTTCTTTTCTTTTTTCTTTTTAATAGGTTTTATTACATAATAATGTCGATATCAAATTTCAAATCTGGCTCTGACAGTTCATCATCAAACGACAATGCACTTGTATTGACCAAACACTTATTAGATGAAACATCAGAAGATTATGACTCATGCAAGAAAATGACTCATAATGTGGTTCAAGTCACTGCAATTCATGTTCTTATGATAGTTTCAACAATTTTAACTAGTAAAAAGCATCCTCATGTTAGATTATCATCTAATAGGTGTTATATTCGTCATGATAGAAAAAAACGTCATGATATAATTGTCAATGACTACTTCAAAGGTGAAAACTCAAAGTATACATCAGAGCATTTTAGACTTCGATTTCAAATGGATGTAAAATTATTCAAACTCATCTTATAAGCTGTGGAAAATTATGACGATTATTTTACACAAAAAAATTGATGCAGCTGGAAAGGTTGGCTTAAGTCCTTTACAACAAGTTATAGCTGCAATGCGGATGCTTGCATATGGATGTTCAGCTGATGTGCTCGACGAATATGCTCAAATTGGAGAGAGCATTGTAATTGAAAGCTTAAAACGTTTTTGTGATGCTATAATAGAAGTTTTTAAATAACAATATTTAAGAAAGCCAAACAAATATGATATTGTAATGCTACTAAAAGAAAGCGATGCTCGAGGATTTCCAGGTATGATTGGGAGTCCAAACTGTATGCATTGACATTGAAAAAATTGTCCCACATCATGGCACGGCACACATACTAATGGTTTTAAAAGAGTGCCCACTTTAATTTTAGAAATTGTAGCTTCACAAAATTTGAGGATTTGGCATGCATTTTTTGGCATGGCTGGTACTAATAATGATATTACTGTTTTAGATAGATCTCCACTATTTGATGATCTTATTAACGATGTTGCACCTCTTTGCAATTTTGTTGTACACGGTCACCACTATAATATGAGATATTACATTTCTGATGGAATTTATCCACAATATGCTACTCTTTTTCAATTTATGAACCATTTTCTATGAAAGAAAAATTATTTGTCAAACACCATGAAGCTGCCACGAAGGACGTAGAATGGACATTTGGAGTATTGCAAAGTATGTGGCATATTGTCAAAGGTCCAGCACGTATGTGGAATACAAAGGATCTTGGAAAGATAATGAAGACATGTATCATCTTACACAACATGATCATTGAGAGTGAGCATAATCAAGGCATTAATACTGAAAGTTGGCAACTTCATGGAATGAAATGGTTGAAGATGTTCATCTAGAGCATGGTTATACTTTTCTTGTCTCAAGTATGATTAATGGAATGAAACAAGTTCAAAATAAAAGAGTGCACAAAGATTTAAAGATGGATCTCATCAATCACTTGTGGTATTTATATGGTGGTCAACAAGTTATTTGATATTTAAGTTCAAAGTTAAGCTATGAGATTCATATTAGTTATATTTCATATTCATCATTCTATTGTAATTTGACTTCTAAAACTCTAATATTCATGAGTAATTTTATGCACTTAAATTTTCAATAAATTTAAGTTTTTATATGTTACATTTTTTTAATTTCTACAGCTGGTTATTGGTAATTACTAGTATTGATAATATAGGAATGGTATTATGCACTGTGTTGCTTTTACAGAATGAAATGCCAGCCTCTCGTAGGTGACTTATTGGAGGCTAAGGGATTATAGTTTTTTATTTTTATTTTTTTTACTATCAAACATTCTTCTTTTGCTGCCTTTTTTTTTTACCCAAACATAGTTCCCATCTAGCTCTACTTGATCTAAACACACAGTAAATGCAATACCATTGTGCCTGGTATTCACCATTTTTGGTTATGTGCCATGTTTTTTATGGTAGTAACAATTTAGTGGCAGAAAAGTTTGCAAAACTGACTATTAAAATTGTAATAAACAGGACAACTACTTTTACACCAAGAAGTTGCCTTCTTGTTGATATATTGTTCCATGACAATGTTACAGTTTTCTTTGTATTAGATAGGTAATAGGTTAGCTATAATAAATAACTCATTGGAACTCTTTTTATTTTTAGATTTGAAATATTCTTTGTACGTCATAAAGTATGAGTTTTCTATTCTATTTTTCACTTTTTACCCCTTTTATTTTCTTTTCCTTTTCACATTTTTATTTTCCAACCCTACTAAAGCAAGTGGAAATATGTAGATTGAGCAACATGTATGCATGTTGATAATTACAACCAAAAGAAACATCCAGTAATATAACATAAAAACTTGTCTACTAATCTAATATAATATTGGAGGGAACATCAATTTTATTCACTAAAAAGCATAAACATATTGACACTAGACTCATAACTTTCAAATGATTCCATTAAAATTCACTATTATTTTACTAGCTAGACTTTTAAGAAATATCTTGAAAAACATGCTAAGTATAATCCATAGAATGCCAAGCCAAATCATTTTGCAAAAAATCCATTATTTTCTCATTCCTTCACTATTTGAGCTTGATACTTTTCGTATGCCTTTCGCAATGCTGGTGAGAGCTTGTTGAAATCTTAGTTCATAATGCGGTTTTGTTGTTCCCTCTTTTGAGCTTGTTGAGCTTTCTCTAAAATACCATATTTCTCTCCCTTTCTCTCTCCTCCCTCCCTCACCCTCTTCTCTCCTAAAAAACCGATTCCATCAATTTTAAAAAAAACATATCAACCTCAAGCATCATACTTCAAATCTGACCGCCGAAACTTCCCCGCCGCCAGCACTTCTCCACCTCACCCAGATCCCTCTTGACCGTCCTCTGCCGCCCCTATTCTCTCCCTCCTAAAACAGAGTGAAACCAAAAACAAATTTTTAAAAAAAATTAAAAAAGCATATATTTTCTCTATGCAATTTGTATTTTAGACTAAATTTATATTATTATACATTGTAATTTGTTTTTTGGTTGAAAAAGGTAGAAGATTGCATGATTAAATTGGCAAAATGCTCATAAATGGCACAAAAATGATCTCAAACCCGTGCATTATGTAATTTGAGTTGGGTATGAAATTTAAGTGAATATTGCACCAAATTGATCCATGGGATTCATCAGGAACGAAAAGACGAAGCTAACGGGATAAATTCGGAAATGGTGGCCGAAATCATAAAATTCCGACGGGTCAAACATCCGGGTCACATGACCGGTTCAGTTAAATGGGTAGACCCGCAACCCGTCTCAAGGTTGGGGACGACCCAAAACGGTGTCGTTTAAATTAGTTTGATAATAAAAAAAATAATAAAACTAATCAAAACGATGCCGTTTTGGGTCATCCCTAACCTTAAGACAGGTTGCAGGTCGACCCATTTGACTGAATTGGGTCTACTTTTTTCAACCAAAAAACAAATTACAATGTATAATAATATAAATTTAGTCTAATAAATTTAATTTAATTTAATTAAATTAAATTGTCTAATAAATTCACATACACTTTTTAATTTTAAATTAATTGGCTTTCAATATATTGCCAATTAAATTAATTTGGCATACATACAAATCAAATGCCAAATAATTAAAACATTCAATTAATTTTAAAGGACTATTATTTTCTAAATATATTAAATAATTCAATATAATTAAAAATACAAAATAATCTAAAAAGGGCTTTTAAAATAATAGTCAATCAAATAAAGGACTATTAAATAAAATTCAATTGGTCAAAATCTTGTTTTAAAACATAAAATTATGAATTTATTATTTGGCATTCAATTGATAAAGTCAAAATTTGTCAAGTGATAAGTTCAACAAACTAAAATTGTTTGACTAACTCTACAAAATCAGGAGTGGTCAAATAAAATTCTAGAAGATGTTTGCATATGATTGAGACTTTGAGGGGTGCCAACCTAGTTGGGATGTCTCTATGTTCTTGTGATGCATAAATCTTTTAGTCTAAAATTTAATAAAATTACTTCTTCAAAATTTTTCCAAATTAAGTAACACAAGCAAATAATTTTGTGGTTATGAAATCAATCAAATTCCAAATTCTTAAAGTCAATATTTTTTAAAGAACTACGGTTGACTTGATTTCGCAAATGATATGTAGGCAGCCTAGTCCAATGCTAGGTGCAATTCAAATTCTAAATAAATTATTCAAATTTTCAAAGTTTCAAATCAAATTCAAATCATTTTGGATTTCTTAAATAAATACCAAACAATATTTTTCAAGAACTATAAGTGGCTTGATCCCTTTAATAGGGGTATATAGGTAGCTCAGGCCATGAAAGTTTCTGTCCTTTCAATTCCTGCAGCCAATCATCAGAAAAGAAAGCTGGTCAGGGTTCCATAGGATTTACCCCATGCAATTACTAATGTTGGGGTTTAACCTATAACCCATATCATGATTGGATCAATTCCAGTCAGCTTAGTCATTGTCGATTCTGTTATGGTGACATTTGCAAAAGAGGATAATACTGCAACTCCTCTTCAGACAAAGGATATCCCTAAGCCACCAACAATTTATCAACATTATTCTGCTTGCCCATCCACTACAAAGGAGGGACCCAACTCTCCCCAAAATGTTATCACAAAGAAGACAAAGGGGAAAATTGTCAAGAATATTGTTGAGTGGCTTGAAAAGTTAGATGAAAAATCTTCTTTAACCATACCTAAAGGGAAAAGAAGTAAGCGGGGTAACTCTAGCAGTGTGAGAAATTCCTCAAGAGCTGAAATGGTTCCAAAAGTCAAAGGAACTGGCATTTCAGTGTTGAAGAAAAGTGTGTTGCCTCACTCAACATTAGTACCAAACTTTAAACTTCTTAATCCGAAGGAGTGGGTTAACGCCCAAGTTAAGGCAAGTGAACAAATATTTATGGCTGGATACAAATTTGCAAAAGAGACCTCCAAAGAAATGGATACTTTAGCAAGTTCGAAGTCATATGGAGGCCCTACAATGCGTTCAAAAGCACAACAAATGCATTTAGCTCACTTACCAAAATCTAGTAAGCTAGAAGATAGCTTGCCCAATGCTTCGCTTCAAGATGATTCAGCCATATGGACGAAATCAAAAATTTCAAATCCTTTTATGGAGATCCTGAAGCAGTTTTCCATGATGAAGATTTTCCAAAGAATATGGAATCTCAATTTCAAGGGCTATTAATAAATGATGATGATCTTGAAATTGGAAATATGTATGTATTTGCTAATGGAGCTGTAAGTATTGAAGAGCAATTGCAAGAGATGCATAAGGAGATGCAAAGGATAAGGGACGAAAAGGATGCTGAAATTGCAAACCTTACTACAAGGTTAGCATAACAGATGAGCCTACGGTCACAGGAACCAAAATAAAAGGCAAGAATCTAGTTATGTAACTCCTTCAACACAGGCAAACCCGAAAGCACTGATAGCGGAAGGTATTCCGGAATACTAGGCCTCCATTAATTCGCCAATGCTTGGATATTATAAGCCATATCCATCGCATTATGATCGAGTCCCGGTCCCTCAATTTTACTCAAAGCCAAATTTTTAGAAATTTGACGGTATCAATGGTTCTCCCCATAAGCATTTGGCGTATTTTGTATCAGCTTGTGGGGAATCTGTCCAATTAGATGCTTTGCTCATAAGACAGTTCGTCCAATCTCTAAAAGGAGCTGCTTTTACTTGGTACACGCAGTTGCCAGCATATTCAATAATTACTTGGGATGATATGCAAAGGGCATTGCTCGCACAATTTGTGAGTTCCAAGAAGAAAATTTCAATCATTGACTTGGCGAAAATCAAGCAGAAGCCATATGAAAATGTCAAGGAGTTCATCACAAGGTGGAGAAATCTCAACCTTCAATGCCCAAAAAAATTGACTGAACAGTTAGCAATCCAAATGTGGTGTAACAATCTTCTTCCAGATATTGCAACCTTTGTAGGTACTGCAGAACCTCAATCATTTGATCAATTGGTTTCGAAGGCAAGCAACGTTGAGAGACAAATAGCTTGTCAGAAAATCACTTCTCATAAAACACGCATAGAATAGAAGAAGGTAGAAACCAAGAAGATTGTTAAAAAGGGAGATTATATGACTACCTTTGTAAATCCTGGACAAAATAATGACAAAGGAAAATCGGTAGAACCTCCGAAGAGGCTGACGCTAAAAGAAAGGAAGGACGTCAAATATTCTTTCAATGATGAAGATGTTGATGAGATTTTTGATGCATTAATGCAAGCTAATACATTGACACTTCCTGAACCTAAAAGGCCTGAAGAGATGAATAGAATTAGTGATCCAAAATATTGCCGTTATCATAGGATTGTCAGTCATTCTTTAAGGGACTGTTATGTTCTTAAAAATATTATTGAAGGGATGGTAAAAAATAATCAAATCTTCTTAGCAGAATCTAGTGCTAGAGGGAAGACTGCTACTTCCAATAATGTTTCTTTGACTGAAAGGGTAATCCCAGTGGCTTTTGAGGTTGATAATCAAGTTACTATCGTCCACGCTCACCCCGATATGCCTAAGATGGGAGATCCTAATATCCCAACTTTATTTGAACTCATGACAGAGCCAAACTTGGATATATAGGATGACTCGTCAGCAACTGAGAAAGAAGGTGGGATGGATGGCAGACCTATGCTAGCAAGAAATCATCAAAAGCTGCAATTTCTGCTCAAAAGTATTCAGGGCATACTGGGTGTAAAATTCAAGGAAGGCATGAGGTGAACAAAAAGAAAAAAGAAAAAGAAGAGTAAGTCTAAGAAGAAGGTTCCAGTTCCTAATGAAGAGGATTACAAACAACCAGACTGCATTCCAGTCACTTTAAAGGAATTCATACTAAACGGATTCCTAGAAGAAAGTGATAATGATGTGGAAAAGGAAGAAGGTGTTCTGCAATGTTGTATGGCTTCTATTGATATTGAGGACCCCATGGAGGCAGATGAAATCACATTGAGAGAGATCCAGCAGCAAGCCACAAAGAAGAAAGATGTTCAACAGCTTACAGCTGATAAAAGTCATACTGATATCTCGAATGGAGAATCTTCTACTCTTGTACCACAGGGGGAAACTCATACCTAGGATGATGCCTCTTCTTAAAAAGGCATAACTGCAGACTCAAGAGGTTCAAATGACATTAAATACAATATATTGGCTCATTTGAAGCGTATACATGCTCTTCTTAGCTTGTACGAAGCCCTACCAATGTCTTTCGAACATGTTTATGGATCGTCGGTAAATGTCCTTCCTTTAAAGACACTCCGGGTACTAGGCTTGAATTTGCAGCACTTGTATCCATCATTCTTAACAATTTAAGGAGTTAATTAAGCCAGACAAATGACAGTAGGGAGTATCACCTTAGCAATGGAAATAGGTGATCTTCAGTCAAATGTCTTATTTCATGTTATTGAGGTAGATACTTCCTATAATGCTTTCTTGGGACGTCCATGGCTTCATGCCTATCATGTTATTCCTTGTACACTCTATCATTGCTTCAAATTTTACAAGGATGGAGAAGTAAAAAAGGTAAATTCAGATTTTAACCCATTTTAAGGAGAATAGTTGAATTATGTTGACGCAAAGTTCTACAAGCAGCAAATGATGCCATTCCGAAGGATTTTGAAGGGATAACAACTAAGGACAAAGGGAAGGTAAAAGTGAATACAAGTCGAAACACTAGTCCTTCTTTCATTAAAACTTGTCCAAAAGAAGAATAAATCGCTGCATGACCATAAGGAAACCAATGGAAGAGCCATATTCATATACCGACCAAAGGGCACTGGGGCAAAAAGCTATTACAATAGTCAGTGACACAATGGATGCTTTGATGACAAACTACACTCGTCCCCTAGAGGATTAATCAATATGTTCCTACTGATGAGATTTCAATTTCCATAAAACTCGGAAATGGAAAAGGCACAAATAATCACATTGTCACTATCCATGAGGGCTCGAGAGTATAATCATCTGGTTCCACACCAAGGGGTCTTAAGGTATAGAAGAATAAGACCACATTCCGAAATAAGAACAAGAATGTTGTGATTAACCAGAATGATGGATGTCGTAAAGCTTCCTATGAACCTGAGATTGAAATCATTCAGACCGACAGTTGTTTAAAAGCACCTTATAAGCTGCCAGAAGAACATGTTGAGGCAAAAATGTCCACTAAACCTGAGATACTCACTGAACAGGAGCATAAAATGTTCTCAGAAGGAGAGTCCAGTAACAAACGTCCCCGTGTCTTTGTATTTCAACGGCTTTCAAACCCTATAAACTTCGATCCTTTGAATTTGAAATTGGGCAGAAATAAAAATAAAAACAAAAGGAGGAAATCAAATTTGAAGCCAAAAAAAAAGCAAAATACTATAACCATACAAATTGGGAAAGAAAAGACTCCCAATGGTTAAGAAGTCGAGCAAGTAAACTATATTTCTTTCAACAATGACTCTACTGAAGCAAACTTTGTCAATGAAGTAGAAAATCCAGAAGAATTTGTTGATATGTTCCAACCTGCTCCCATGGAATTTGAAGAATGAGGGCAAGCGACAGTTGATGAGCTTAGGGAAATCAATCTCTTTACTGATGAGGATCCTAAACCTGTCTTTGTTAGTGCTATATTAACTCCAGAAGAGTTGGGGCAATATGAAGACTTTCTCAAAGAGTACAAAGATGTATTCACGTGGAGTTATTTTGATATGCCTGGACTAGATCCAAATGTAGCTGTCCATAGGCTTGCAATATCTAGTGAAATGCCTTGTGTAAAATAAGAAAAACGAAGGTTCTGACCTGAGCTTGTCATAAAAATTGAAGCTGAAGTTGATAAATTGATAAACTCTAGCTTCATCCAAGAAGTCAAATATCCAACTTGGCTTGCAAACATGGTACCTGTCATAAAGAAGAATGGCCAAATTCAGATCTATATAGACTTAGAGATCTAAACAATGCTTGCCCAAAAGATGAATTTCCGCTTCTGATCACTGAATTATTAGTGGATGCTGCTACAGATTATGGAGCATTATCCTTCATGGATGGTTTCTCTGGATACAATCAAATTAAAATGGTACCTGAGGACGAATAACTTACAGCCTTTCACACACCTAAAGGCATATATTGTTATACGGTAATGCCATTTGGGTTGAAAAATGCAGAAGCAACTTACCAAAGAGCCATGACAGTCATCTTTGATGATATGCTTCATAAAACATTGGAATGTTATGTTGATGATTTAGTTGTCAAGTTGAAAGAAAGATTAAATCATTTGCATGACCTCAGACGAGTTTTTGATAGACTCAGAAAACATCAGCTCATAATGAACCCATTGAAATGCGCATTTGGTGTGATGTCTGGAAAATTTCTTGGTTTTGTTGTTAGATACTGAGGAATAGAAATTGATCCAGATAAAATCAATGTTATTGTTGAAATGCCTCCTCCACGTAACCTTCGAGAACTACGTGGGCTAGAAGGAAGATTGGCCTACATACAAAGGTTCTTCTCAAATCTCTCCAGGCGATGTCAACCATTTTCAAGATTAATGCATAAAAATGTGCCATTTATATGGGACGAAGCTTGTTAGAATGCCTTTGAAAGCATCAAAGGTTATTTGCTGAGTTCTCCAGTCTTGATGGCTCCAATTCAAGGTAAGCCATTGATCCTCTACATTGCTACTGTAGAAAGATCATTGGGGGCATTATTGGCTCAACATAACCATGAGGGGAAGGAAAATGCCTTGTACTACTTGAGTAGAAATTTGGTGGGGGCAGAACAAAATTATTCCCCTATTGAGAAAGTTTGCTTGGCCTTAATATTCGCCGTTAAAAAAATTACGGTATTACTTGTTATCGCATTCGATAACCTTCATATCGAGGGCAGATCCTTTAAAATACATGTTGTCAAAACTGGCATTGTCAGGTCGTCTAGCAAAATGGGCAATCATTTTATCACAATTTGATATCAAGTTTGTTCCTCAAAAGGCGATAAAGGGACAAGCCTTGGCAGATTTCCTGGCAGCACATCCGATTCCTGATAATATGGAGTTACCATAAGATTTACCCGATGAAGAAGTGTTTGTTGTTGGAACATTTTCACCTTGGCAATTGTACTTTGATGGGGCAAGCAAGGAAACAGAGGGTAGGAGCAGGTGTGGTATTTGCTACTTCCTTTGGAGGTTTAATACCCTATTCTTTCTAGATTCTTGCAATATGCTCAAATAATGTTGCAGAATATGAGGCATTAATTATTGGTCTTGAAATTGTTCTCGAGATGCATATTGATTACCTAGAAGTTTTTGGTGATTCCCAACTTGTTATTAAGCAAATTAATAACGAATCTGTTGTCAAAAATGAGAATATGATCTTTTACCATCAAAGGGTTAAGAATATTCTTGTGCAATTCCAGGAAGTCACAATAAATTATGTGTCGAGATCCTAGAATGATAAAGCTGACGCTCTTGCAAAATTAGTTGCGTCATTAACACTTCTTGATGAAAGAGAAATACATATTACAGTCAGAGATAGCCGTTTGTTACCTCCAAGACTGTAAAGAATGGAGGAAACATTTTACAGCAATCCCATTACAATTTGTGATGTTGAGAAAGAACAAGATTGACGACAACCATTTGTTGATTTTCTATAGCATAGAGTATTGCCTTCTGATAGGAAGAAGATAGTGGAGATAATAAGAAGAGCTATTCGGTTTGTATTCTTTAATGATGTTTTGTATAGAAGAGCCTTTGATGGAATGTTGCTAAGATGTCTATTAAAAGAAGAGGTTGTTCACACTCTACATGAAACTCATTCTGGAACTTGTGGAGCCTACCAAGCAGGTTCTAAGCTCACAGCTCAGTTGAAGAGTTTAGGGTACTATTGGCCTACCATGGTTCAAGATGCTATGCACTTTGCAAAGACGTGCAAGCTATGTCAGATACATTGTGACTTTATACATCAACCGCCACAACCTTTCCATCCATCTGTTATATCTTGGCCTTTTGAAACATGGGGTTTGGATGTTATTGGCCCTTTTAAACCTACTTCTAAATCTCATAAATACATTTTGGCTGGAACAGACTACTTCTCTAAATGGTCAGAAGCAATATCGTTGAAGGAAGTTAAAGTCGAAGATGTGTCAAATTTCATAAGAATCACATCGTCTATTGCTATGGAGTCCCATCAAAGATAATTTCTGATAATGCCTTATACTTCAAGTGCAAAAAACTGGTGAAGTTAAGTGAGAAATATAAATTTCAGCATGCATTCTTGGCAAGTTATAATCCATCATCAAATGGTCAAGCTGAGGTGTTCAATAAGCTGCTGTGCAAAATTTTGAAAAAGATGGTGTCAGAAAATAAAAAGAGTTGGCATGATCGTCTTCCTGAAGCGCTTTGGGCATATAGAACTACAGAGTGCACATCAACTCAGTGTACACTGTACAGTCTAGTTTTTGGTTAAGAAGTTGTACTTCCCTTTAAGGTACAGTTACCTTTGCTCAAAATTGCCACTCAATTAACAACACCGTATGAGAATGTGAGGGTTAGGCTAGCCGAACTCGAAGCACGAAATGAAAAAAGGCTCGTAGCTCAACAAAGGCTTGAAATTCATCAAGCACAAGTCGCTGGAGCTTTCAATTAAAAAGTAAAGTTTAGGTCTTTCATGTGTGAGGATTTAGTCCTAACTGTAAAGTGACCACTTGTCATCACCAGAAAGATGCAAGGGAAATTAGAGCCAAAATGGGAAAGACCTTATATTGTCATTAAGGTTTTTCAAAAGGGGGAATATGAACTTTCCAATTCTGAAGGGCGATGCATCTACTCTTATGTCAACGGGAAGTTCATCAAGAATTTCTATGCTTAGAAATTGATGTATTAAAAAAGAGCTTAAAATAAAATAAAATAAATGTAGAAGCTGAAAAATGTTTGAACTACGGATGACTTGATCCCTATTAAAGAGTACGTAGGCAGCCTAGTTATATACTAGGTCCAGATCGAGTTTCAAAAAAATGTCTATGTATTAATTTCCAAGTTGAACTACGGATGACTTGATCCTATATTGGATACGTAAGCAATCTGGAAATTTTCTAGATGTAGTCACACATGAAAAAAAATAAAAAAAGCAGAATAGTTGTTTGATAATGTAAAATGTCAAACACATTGAAAGTTGCTAAAAGTCAAAAGCAAAACAAAATCATAAAAGACAAAAATCATTGCAAAAAGGTACTCAGAGATTCCAGAATTTTGTGGAGTTGCTTGGTGCGAGAGTTGTTCAAGTTCTTTACTTTCTGAACTTCTTTAAACTTTTCCTCGTTGGCATAAATTCTGGACTGCTGAAGCTTCTCGTTTAAGATTATGATGATCCTGCAAACAATTCTCAAAAGATTGGATATTCTTTTCAAGAGATTGCTTCTGATCCTCAAAATCTTTGAGCATATTTTATACCTTTATTTCCATTGTAATGATTTCTGCTTCATTCACTATATGCTTTTCCAAATCTAATTTGGACTCCTCTACTTTTGCTGGCAAGGAAGCCATGGTAGATTGACACTTTTCATGCTCATGGATTAATTTCATGACTTGGTCTTCATCAAAATCAGTCATGGACCCAAGTATTGCAGAATCTGCAGTAAACTCCTCAGCCATTTCAAAAATCTAGTTAATGGTAGTGACAAACCAATTAATTTCATGTTGTCCAAAGCTCACAAGATTAGCCATGTCATGTAATAGAGTCAACAATGGCAATATCCTAAGCTTACAACTTAAAATCTCCTGAAAAGATACAGCAGTTGTAAGTTTTTCCAGCCTTTCATTTGGTCTACCAGCAGATCCACTGTATCATCAAATATGCTGGAAGCTGGTTTCAGGACAATGTCACTGGGATCTGAAAAATGAAAAGGAATTTGTTGTATGGGTGAGAGGTCACTATAAAGATCAAAAGCGGAATCCTTATCTGTACCATAATCAACCAGTTCTTCATCTTCAGCAGCTTCATAAGTTGTAGATACAATTTCCACTATTTCAGTACTTGTGGTATCAACAGGTTGAGCCACAATCAATTCCAGGTTTGTTTTCGATGCATCATGTTCAACATTGATAACATGTTGTGCTGATAAGTCTACAGTTGAAGTCTTAGAAGCAAAATCAGTTGTATCAGGGAACCTTTGAGGACTATCTAATTGTGGTCTTTTGGAAGTAACATTAGTAACATCATTCGGTGGTGGTCCTTTTTGTGCACTATTAGATCGAACAAATGTGTCATCAAGGTTAGTAAAAAGGAGTTTTGGATCATTTATCACAAATAGCGTATTTTCCTTCGTGAAAGGCTCTTTTGTTAAAGCCATGTGGATTCTTCTAACTGATCTTCACAAGTAAGGACCTGTACTTTCTGACCACCATCGACAATACCACCAAGTACATTGTCCTTGTCTGGCGGAATTGGGGACATGGAAGGTGATTTGAGTCCATCTTCCCATAATCAATGATTGTGCAATAGCAACGACTTTTATTCCACACTGCGCCCTTGACTGAACTTTAAACTTGAGTTTGTTGGCTGGAACACCTTGATCTAACCCAAATTGTCGAGCAAATATGTTAGGATATTAAGGTTCAACATAAAAATCCAACCCTATCCTCACAGGCAATACAGTAGATCGCATCGAAACCAATATCTCAAAATGAGCATCAAACAAATCTTAATTATCCAAATAGTCTAAACTGTTCATTTTAGGAAAAGCATAGGGTCGATAGCGAACATACTGTTTGTCCCTCAAAATATGTTGACTTTCATTCAAACTCAAAGATTTACTGGAAATGCTAGCATACTTGTGTAAATGGCAAGATCCTAAAGGAATTTTAGTAGAACCCCAACCCTGATAAAAGGGTTACAGCAAGCCAGCTAGCCACGTAATGCATTGGGAGGACAGCAAGTGAGACACCAATCCCACGTGTGTATAGCAGATACACTGAGAACATGGTAAATGTATCCCAAAACTGATGGTGCAAGTGATGCCTTGATTCCATGTGCCATCAAAGATGCCATTTAAAAAGTCTCAGGTCTAATAGTAAACTTTTCCAGTGGGAATACAAATCTACTAAGCCATAAAGATAAAAATGCAGTAAATGAGCCCTCTTTTGATACCTTTAGATCCATATCTTGAGGTCTAAAGGGTTGAGCATATCTCTTATGAGGCTGTGAAAATGAACCAGATGCACAAGCTCGTGAAAATGAACCAGATGCAGAATAAGATTAAGTTTTGTCCCAATATAAATTATTGGTCCCCTGTAAAAAAATTTGATCCATTGTCCCTAAGAAATCTTCATGCAGTCGAGAGAAGCACAAAGATGGGCATGAATCCTTAAAAGCTTTGCAATGGTTAAGTGATATTCCAATTCCCCAAGGTCATCTTTGCTAAAGAGTAATCGCCTATTTGTGGGAATAAATTCCTCATATGGTGCACCTAAGATAGGTAAGCCTCCAATTACCTTCAAGTCATATAAAGAAATCCTCATTTCACCACCACTATGATGGAAAGTATTGGTCAAAGGTCCCTATAACTCTGAAAATGCCCTCCATACATTTGAGTCTATAAGAAAGGAGTACTGTGATACCGCAACTGCTTCGTAAATTCCAATTTGAATCAGAATTCTTTCATGGTTCCGCAAAATTGACTCAGTCCATTCCATCATATAATTTTGGTGATAACCTCTTCCTTGAAAATTAAAATTTCATGACCAACCTTTCTTTCCATTAAGAAATCGGTTCAGCGCCGAATATAAATCTGGAGTAACTAGGTGTTCCTTGTCCCCATCAGCCTTATTATTCACCTTATGGAGAGTGAAAGCTTTGAAGTTGTTCCTAAATATTTGAGTACCATTGACCATATGGTCTTCATTGGCCATTGAGTACTTGAAGAAGCATGCATTAACATCAACAATGTCATTCAAAGAAACTAAGCGAGATGCTATGTGGTCCAAATCCGATGGAAGAATTAGCTCATTCTATGAGACAGATCGCTTGTAATATGGTCCGATGTCAAGCTCCTCGCCAAATTCATCAGGAGCTCATTAGGAGCCTATATTGCCATTGCCATTTGGAATTTCCGGGTTATGATTGCTTGATCTCTTCCTTGCCAATCACCTATAACAAAAAATGGGGTTAAAAAAACAAGGGGCAAAAGAAGATTCGAGCATCGCACACTTATATAAATTTCACGTGCATCCTCAAAACGGGCAACTGTTCAACGAAAAAAATAAAAATAAAAGGAAAGAGAATAAAACCAAAAAAAAATAAAAAGGAAGATAAAACAAAAAAAAAAATCAGAACAAATATGGATATTTAATAACCACTTTATCATGATATAAAGTAGTTATTAAACTCAAATTTTGGTTTTTAAATTTTAAATTTCAAAATTAATTTTGAAATTTAATTTTGAACTGTCTTCATTCTTCTCTATAAATAGAAGGAGATTGCACCTGGAAAAAAAAAAGGAGGAGGTGAGAAGAAAAAGAAAGATATTAGTCAGATGAAAAAAAGAGGAAAATAATATGAGTAAAAAAATAAGAAAAGAGAAAGAAAAATGGTATTGGAGGTTTAATTTTCTTGTACTTATTTTTGTTTTCTTTCTTATATTTTTATTTATTGGTATCAAAATCTGGGAAGAGGTTCCATAAGTACATCTCGCTTTGGACTTTTTTTTAGCCTATGATACTAATTGAATATTTGTTTTCTTTCTCCCCTAAATTTCTTTTATTTTTATTATTATAATCTCTAGTTTCTAAAATCTAAAGGAGATCCCATGACTATTATAGTCCAGATCTATTCCTGAAGGTGATAGAAATTAAAAAAAATAATAATAAAAAAATTTNAATAAAAAGTTTAAAAATTACCTGTTTTTTTGTTCTGACGATGTGTCTTTCAAAAAAATCAACCCTTGCTGCAACTTGTAAAAACAAGGAAAAATTGGTGAATCACATGGATTACATACAAAAAGACTAAATTTTTTTATTCGGAAATTATGATAACCAAAGGAAAAGTCAACTTAAGGAAAAATTGAGTCAATCACCAAATCAGAAATATTTGGAAAAAAAAGTAAATAAAAACAAAGAAATTGATAGACCAAATTGGAAAAATGAAATTGTGCAACCTCGCGGAAATAAAAAAAAAAGGTATGGTTCACCAAAAAAAA
>QANX01000611.1:57528-94917 GCA_003254975.1 Ochetophila trinervis | reverse complement strand
AAAAAAAAATAAAAACAATCAAGAAAGTAACCTTGCTGCTGGCAAAAGAAAAAAAAAATTATCTGTTATGCGTAAAATTTATGTGTAAAAAAATATATATTTTACGGCTTTTAAAATATATTGTTATCGTCAAATTAGATTTGGAATAGAACTCTTATTCTATTAATTTAAAAATTGAATTTTTTTTTATAATATTTTTTGAAGATTAAAAAAAAAAGGGTTAATCTATTTTATTTGGGCTAGTGAATATTTAAATATAAAGCCCAAATATTAAAATTGTTTCAAATGGACTGCAAGACTATTATGAGCCAAAGCTCAAAAATAGGAAGAGAAAAAGAAAAAATGTATTGGAGGTTTAATTTTCTTGTTTTTGTTTTCTTTCTTCTCTTTTTATTCATTGGTATCAAAATCTAGAAAGATGTTCCATAAGTGCATCTCGCTTCGGACTTTTTTTTTTCAGCCTATGATACTAATTGAATATTTGTTTTCTTTCTTTCCTAAATTTCTTTTATTTTTATTATTATTATCTTTAGTTTTTAAAATCTAAAGGAGATCCCATGACTATTATAGTCCGGATCTATTCCAGAACTCCACTTTATTGCTTGTTAATTCGTGCACTTGCGAGTTAATTATACCACAACAATTATTATTATCTATAGTTTCTAAATTCCAAAGGAGATCCCATAACTATTATAGTCCGGATCGATTCCTAAAGATGATAGAAATTAAAGAAAATAATAATAAAAAAATTTAAAAATTACTTGTTTTTTTGTTCTGACTATGTGTCTTTCAAAAAAATCAACCCTTGCTGCAACCTGTAAAAACAAAGAAAAATTGATAAATCACATGGATTTCATAAAAAAAAGGCTAAATTTTATGATTCGGAAATTATGATAACCAAAGGAAAAGTCAACTTAAGGAAAAATTGAATTAATCACCAAATCGGAAATATTTGGAAAAAAAATAAAAAATAAAAAATAAAAAAAAATTGATTGACCCAATTGGAAAAAAGAAATTGTGCAACCTCGTGGAAATAAAAAAAAAAGGTATGGTTCACCAAAAAAAAAAAGAAATACACACACACACGTATGAATCAGTCATGTGAGGTCAAAAGAAAGAAAATAATAAAAATAAAAACAATCAAGAAAGTAACTTTGCTACCGGCGGAAGAAAAAAAAATTATATGTTATGCATAAAATTTATGTGTAACAAAAATATATTTTAGGGCTTTTAAAATATATTTTTATCATCAAATTAGATCTGGAATAGAAATTTTATTTTATTTATTTTAGAATTGAATTTTTTTTTCTGATTTAATTTTTGTTGAAGATTAAAAAGAAATGGACTAATATATTTTATTTGGGCTACTGAAGGTTTAAATATAAAGCTCAAATATTAAAATTGTTTCAATGGATTGCAAGGCTATTCTGGGCCAACGTCCAAAAACTTAAATTCAAATGAATTTTAACCTAATTAAAATTTTAAATTGGTTTTAAATTAAAAAGATCTAGAAGTTTAAATGAATTTTTTTTTTTAATTAGACTTGCAATCAGTTGTTTAATCATAGGCCCGATTTTTGAAAGCCGAATAAAGTGAGCCCAAAGCCCAATTAAGATATTAATGAGCTTTAATTAAACTTTAAGTTTTATTTTGGGTTTAACCAAGTTAAAGCTTAACCCAATTACTTGAAATTAATTTATAGCCCAAATAAAAATAGACTATAAATGTAAATAAATAATCTAATTAAATTATTTTATTGGATCAAAATTCCAAAGCCCAATAAAAATTGATTATTTTGAATAAAAATTGGGTTTTAAATAAAAGATTATTTTAATAAAATTAAATTGTCTAATAAATTCAAATAGGCTTTTTAATTTAAAATTAATTGGCTTTCAATTCATTGCCAATTAAATTATTTGGCATACATACAAATCAAATCCCAAATAATTAAAACATTCAATTAATTTTAAAAAACTATTATTTTCTAAATATTTTAAATAGTCCAATAAAATTAAAAATACAAAATAATCCAAAAAGGGATTTTAAAATAATAGTCAATCAAATAAATGACTATTAAATAAAATTTAATTGATCAAAAAATTGTTTGAAAACATAAAATTAATAATTTATTATTTGGCATTCAATTCATAAAGTCAAAATTTGCCAAGTGATTCAACAAACTAAAATTGTTTGACTAACTCTACAAAATCAGGAGTAGTCAAATAAAATTCGAGAAGATGTTTGCATATGATTGAGACTTTGAGGGATGCCAACCTAGTTGGGATGTCTCTCTCTATTCTTGTGATGCATAAATCTTTTAGTCTAAAATTGAATAAAATTACTTCTTCAATTTTTTTCAAATTAAGTAACCCAAGCAAATAATTTTGTGGTTATGAAATCAATCAAATTTCAAATTCTCAAAGTCAATCTTTTTTAAAGAACTACGGTTTTCTTGATTCTACAAAGAATACGTAGGCAGCCTAGTCCAATGCTAAGTGCAGTTCAAATTCTAAATAAATTATTCAAATTTTTAAAGTTTCAAATCAAATTCAAATCATTTTGGATTTCCTAAATAAATATCAAACAATCTTTTTTAAGAACTACAAGTGGCTTAATCCTTTTAAAAGTGGTATGTAGGTAGCTCAGAACTTCAAGCTGAGTGCAGCTACAAAATATTTTCAATAATTATTTTCTCATGATATAATTGGAATCAACGGGTATTCCCTTGTATTGAGGGATATGCAGCCTTGAATGGGTCAAACTATGTTTTAATAAACTCTTATAACCTCTAGAAAGGTATAAGTGAGACATTGTTTGTGAATGTTAATTTTTTTCGCAACCAAGCATCACATCGACAAAGAACAAAAATATTTGAAAAATTAGATTTATTTGCGATTTTAACTTCAAATGTAACTATAGGATAATGTTGTTGGATTGAAAGAAAGAATAAATCATAACTTTAAATAAACATCAAAAAACCAGTAGATGGAGAACAAAGTAAATGGAAAGAAGAAACCCAACTCCAATAACTAAGCACAAACGGCTTGTAAGCCTTGGAACATCCATTGAATGTTTTGGCTCGAACATTTCCAATAGCAAGCATTCTTCCAAGACATTAATAGACGAGGTCATTTGTCAAAGATAACAAAACCATACTAATAAAGATGGAAGAAAATGGTGTTAGATTCTTTGCAAAAGCTTTTAATGTGTTGCAAATTGTCAATGGAAGATGAGGGAAAGAGAAGAGAGAGGGATATGAGGGAGACAATTGAAAGGCGGCGATGAAGTGCCCTTAAAGTATAAGCCTTAATCACACCGCATGAAACACTTAGGGACTGTTTTGAGCGGCAAAATCGTCAATTGAAACCAAATTCTCCAAAATTCAATCTAGGGCATGTCTAAGTTCAAATTGTGTATACAAAACAATTATGAATATATATAAATTTTGTGTTTGAATCAAATGAAGGGTTATGTGTTTTATTTTTGATGTATTTACAATATTCTAGTAGATTTAGATTGAGTTAAAATGGTTTGAACACCCTTGTAAAACCAAGTTTTCAGTTTCAAAACACCCTAACAAAACCTTTTTGGATCTAGGTGTTTCACGTAGTTTTGTACCAATATTTTCACATGGACTTGTAGAGGGTGAAGACACCAAGCTAATGGGACCAATTATGTCAGAACAATAACCGAAATCGAAAAATTCTTACCGAGTCATGTTGACAGGTTGCGTGACTCATTTTTAGGCAATCTGTGAAAGGAATACAAGCAAAAGACGGGTAGTTTGGCCCAAGGTTGGGCCAAATGACACCGCTTTTGTTGTTGGCGTCAACGTGTCTATAATGTGTTTTTGTCATGTGTCCACCATGCTTCTGCCACTAAGGATAGTAATGGAGCAGGGAGAGGTTGAGAAGGCCTCCATCATACCCCGCCCCACGTAGATTCTTTCTCTCCTTGCCCCATTCCCTATTAATGGGGGAGTCATGGCAAGGCGGGATCCTCATTCCCCTCCTTGTTACCCCCTTTAATTTAAAAAAAAATATTTTTAAAAAATAATAATTTTTTAAATACTATTTTTAAACAGTGTTAATAAATTCCAAACAAAAGCAAAATATAAAAATATATAACTTTTAATTAAATGTATAAAAATATTAAAAAATATATACTTTTATTATATATATATATATATATATATATATCATAAACGGAGTGAGTAAGATGCGAGGATCATATTTCACGACCCCCACCCGAGCCAAACAAAACTTGCCCCATTCCCACCCTACCACCCTGATTAATCGGGGAATCCTAGCCTTTAATATGGTGGGACATTGCAGGGCAAGTAGGAGACATAGCAAATTGCCATCACTATCTGCCACGTGGGATATGATGTCAACGGTCTTGATGTCAGCATCCAAAACAATATCATTTTGCTTTACCTTGCCCAAATGACGTTGTTCTTATCATATTCCTTACCCAGTTTTTCTGAAAAAAGGATTATGTGACCCATTGACCTAACTCGTTAGAATCCCATGATTCCGGCCACCATTTTCTGCATAATTTGTCATATTAGATTTGTCTATTCACCCTATACAAATCCATGAAAATATTGGTCCAAAACTATTGAAACACCTAGATTTAACAAGGTTCTGTTCGGGTGTTTTTAATATCGAAAACTCAATTTTCTAAAGTTCAAACCATTTTAACTTGATCCATCTTCTCCATTCTGGTAAGGCCTTGCTTTTAGTGGTCACGGATTGACCATCTCCATTTATTATGCATCATACTCCCACACCCCCTCTATTTCTCTATGTTTAGAGTTTTCTTCCTCCACTATTTTATTCAAATTTTAACTCTGTAAATTTTCTAGCTTTCCAAAAACCAAGAAAAGACCAAAAATTGACTTAAATTAATTTTCAGTAAACTATCAACCATGCTCTAGATTGAATTGGAGAAAATTATGGGAGAAATGTGCTTCAATTGACGATTTGCCCATCAAAACTATTTCCAAGTGTTTTATATAGAACATACATGCAGTTTAATGTCCTAAAATAATGGGGCTGTTACAAATAGAGTGTTTCAGTAGGTTTTCAAAAGATCGAGTGTCATTAGTGCCTAATTTGAAATTTTCGGGATCAAACTGTGGTAGGGCTGATACTTCAAGAGACACCACTGCAAATAAGCCAAAATATTAATAAAAAAATCACATTTTTAATAAGTAAAATTTATATATATTTTTAAAATATTTATTTTAGAATGTGCAAATACATTTTTTACCCTTTAGCATTTGAATTTAACAAAACTCAATTAATGGCAAACACTGCATTTATATTATTATAAAACTAATAAGCTAAATTTGAATTAGATTAAATTTCAGGGAGGGCAGCTGAGATTAATTTTTTTTATAATATATTATATGAGAGAAGAATAGTAATATTTTTATTTTTATTCCTGGAAGGTAAAAATTCATGTCACTGGTAAAATTTACTATGATTTCTTAGATAATGACTGAAGTTTGAATTCAAAAATTAGAAAATTGGTAAAACATGTAATTTACTGAAATTGGGCCAGTACCACAATACTCACATTTTGGGTTCTAATTGAAAAATGTTTAATCTTATAAAACTTATTTTCTAACTCAATAGATCTAATTTTTTATTAATATATTTGTGATAGCTTGGGAATTTTTTTTTTTACAATTTATATTTATGCAAAAAAAGCTTCCTTAAAAAAGGGTTTCAAGCACTTATCAAAAAATTTTAAACGCTTTCATAAAATTTTACAAACAATTTTCCAAATTGCTTTAGAACTTCAAAAATTTAAAGAAGTATTCCAAAAATTATCTCAAAGTTTGAAGTAGATAATCTTTTTTGCTTTTGAGCTTCCATAATCTCTTTTGTCTAACACTAAAATAGGTGTAAAGTGAAAGTATTAATTCTTAAAGAGTAATTTTAGAGTAATTA
The DNA here is from genome assembly GCA_003254975.1 of Ochetophila trinervis. Lineage (NCBI taxonomy): Eukaryota > Viridiplantae > Streptophyta > Magnoliopsida > Rosales > Rhamnaceae > Ochetophila > Ochetophila trinervis. Next base: position 88,957 of record QANX01000611.1, on the reverse strand, counting down.
AATTTTTTGTATCCACTGATATGACATAATTTTATTAAATTTACTTTCTATGATCATATTAATTTATTTATTATTAATAAATGCAAACATATACTTTTAACAAGAACCTTATCTTTATTGTTAAAATGTATAAACTATTTTTGAAGTAAATTGAAATCTTTCTAATGGTAATTTTAACTATGTAACCTTTTTATGTAAATTTTGATCACCCGTATAAACTAACAAAGTTATAATCAACTTAAACATGTAGCATCTTCTTGATATAACTCAAAATACATAACATAACGGACAGACCGATGTAAAAAGTGTGCTTCGGAGACTGTCAAAATAAAAATTAGTCGGGATGCAAATAAGCTACCCCATACACCTTTTTAGACTGTATCACATCAATAGTTTTTGAAACATTACAAATAATTTTTCTAAAGTATACATTTTTTTTAATATCATTAAAAATATTAAGCATCAAGTAATTTGTCCCTGCTGTAACATGGGACATACCTTTTCTTGACAGACAGATATAAAAACGAAGAATTATACCAAGTATGTATATACTACCAAGGTACCAAGAAATCTTTGCCAAAAAAGACAAACCAAAACAAAGTAAGCAAACCCAGATGCCTCAAAATCTTTTTCAACAAGAAGCCCAATCACTTGAATCTTACCCAAAACTGTTACTTTTCTAATAATAATAATAATAAAGACTGTTACAAACTGAAATCTTGATGACTATGTCCTATTGTCCATAATCGAAGGCTGGGCCACATTAGTTGCTTGCTCAGGTGGGCCAGCAGAATCCATATCTACATATGCTCACCAGCCTGGAGATTTTTTGATTGGTTAATTATAGGCCTTTCCCTTCCAAAGGAATAAAGAATAAATTTAGAGCACAACAGCTTGCATGGAAATGGGAATATTATATATTCACAATTTTGATGTGATAGGTATAGCTTTTCATTTTGTAACAAATGCTATAGATCTAATTCATAAATATTTAAGATGTCTCTTTTTTTTTTTTTGGTAAATATATATTTAAGATGTCATTGTTACAAGAGATAGCTTTCAGAACAGCTGCATATATCTATATTGTAACTAGTTCTTTTCTCCATTTGCAAACTTGAAGAATAAGGCAAAGGTGTGAAAAAAGATGACTTTGTGTCAAAGACTCTTTAATGGATAAAAATGTGAACATGCTAAAAAGAACATAAAAAAAATGGCCAAAAAGAAAAATACTTGTTGGTTCAGGGATGGGTAATGTGCATGCGAGTGACTAAAAAACAAAAAAAGAAGAAGAAAACAATAGGGGAAAAAAAGGGAAATCCTTTGCTTCCCAATGTAGCAGCATGCAAAGCATATTTAACTTTGCTTCCCATTCCTGTTCACCATCCAATACTAATATAAAAAAACATTGCTGAGTTTCTGTTTCACAACCAAACGCTTCCATTGGAAACAGAAAAGCGAAACAGGAAATTGGACAAAGAAATCATCTGCAGCAATAGTTTTGTGGATAATGGATTCTTTAGTTAAGCAGAATAGGTATACATTTGAGACCCCAAACTGATAACTAAACCGGTAGTTTAATTCATTCATGCACATCACAATCCTTTTGTATAAAATTTTGTTGAACTTATTAGATAAAATTTACAGTAATGGAGAAAATACATACATATATTTCATATATATACATATATATAATATATACATATTGAAATTTGTTTCTTTTCTAAGCCCTGTTTTGTTTCTGCTGCTGATATTATGAACAATCTTAATATTATTAACATCTGCTTTGTTAGAATGAAATATTATGGCCATGGAGGAGATGAACAAGAAGACAATGATGAACACTTTGCCACAGCAATTGCAGCAGCTGCTTTTGCAGTTCATTCATTGGAAGAAGCAGAACTTCAATATCAGAAAACAATGAAGGAAGGACTCGGAATCTCGAGGACCAACACCAAAATCAGAAAAGATGGCATGCCAAGTTCCGGTATGGTAACTAGGAGACTCTCAAACAAGGAAGCAAAAGGTGAGGGTAATCTTTGACAGTAGAGTTTTATAAGGTTTGATCTCTATGTTCACAAAGTGTTTGGTAGAAAATTTATTTTAAGTTTTCACATTTTGTAGGTGAAGTTTCAAATATAAGGGCATCCGAGAGTTCTATTCCTAGCTGGCATCCAAGCCGGACTTCCTCTGTCCGAGAAGATAGAAACCAAAATCAAAAGGGGATATCATCAAGACAGAATGGTGTGAGATCTAGAGCAGATGTTTGGGAGATAGCTCAGATGGAAAAGATTAGGAAAAGGTAAAAGTTATCTGTATGGGGTCCAAAAGCAATTAGCAAGCTAATGAGAAAATGAAACAATTAGCAAAGAATAAGTGAGTCCAAAAGCAAGCTAATGAAATTATGTCATTGGTATATGGAAATTTGGTAAAATGAATAAAAATGAAAAATCACCCTCAAGAAGAAAAATAGAAAAATAGGCATATATATTTGTTGTTATGACTTATGAGCATATATTTCAGGTATGAGAAAATGAAATCTACAATTCTTGCTTGGGAGAATGAGAGAAAGATGAAAGCAAAACTTAAGAATGAAAGGATAAAGGTTCTTCTTACTTTGACCCAATTATTGTTTTTATTACTGAAAAAATTTGAATATGAATGCATAAGCACTTTCCTTTTTTGGGGGATTGCAGAGCATATTCGAGCAGAGAAGGGCACAGAATCAGAAACATTACCAAAACAAGATAGCAAGGATAGATGATATAGCAAAAGGAGCAAGAGCACAAATGGAAGAGAAAAGAAGAAATGAAGAATCTGAGGTGAAGCAAAAGGCCAAGAGGATTAGATCAACAGGGAAAGTTAGTCCTGTTACATGTTTCTGCTTCACTTGTTACTAGGCTTGGGATTCATTGATTTGACACTTTGCTAATTAAAACAAAAAACAAAAAAATTGAACTATTTCCCGACTAGATTTGGGTACCTATAAGTGCAATTAGTGTTTGTATATATTGATTATACATAATGTAACACAATATATCTGGAAATATATATTTTTATAGTTATAAGTTTGTTGACCATGGAACTTACAAAAGTTCAATATCATACATCAAGATTACAATATTTTTATTTTGGCCCTTTTGATTCAAGTGGATTTAGTTTAAATAAGAAAGGTTAATTGAAGTATTTTCATCCTGAGAGATATACAATTATTTCACTTGATGGCAACTGGATTTGTAAACAGAAGTTGATGTAATTTCTTTCAGTGTTGAATTTTAAATTTGAAAATAGCATATATATATATATGAGCCCCTGGCTTTACATATTGCTAAATTATAAACTAGCTATAATTGGTTCATGCTGTATAGTATCCATTTTTTTAATTCTCCTTTTTCCAAAGTTAAATGGCACGAAAAAGGGTTATTATTTACAGGATTTTTTTTCCGTATTTTCTTTGGAAGAGGGTTTTGAGGGATTAATAGGAGAATTTTACAAGAAATAAACAGGGTAGCAACTCATAGATCCAAACAGCTGGTAAGTTAGGAGGAATAGCTTTGAACTCATATGCATTGAAGGGGGATATATATGTGTGTATCCAAAATCTAATTAAAACTTCAAATAGAAGTAAAATCACAACTTAAAGAAGACACAATTTCTTTTACTCATTCTCACTCCCTCTCTCTGCCTAAGTTTTTAGCTCTCAACCTCTCTAAGCTATACAATGGTATTTAGATTTTATTTATTCTTAGTATGAAAAAGATTGAAATGGACAATTCTTATGTGAACTAAATTAAGTAGAAGAATTTAATTAAGCCCAAGATCTTGATTTGGATATCTTTAGATGGGATGTGTTACTTGCTAGTTTCCTCAATTTGAGAGCAGATAGTATTCTATGAGATTAGCTCCACCATGAAATGATATAGTAGCACCCCTATAATTGTCACAATTCTAGGCTTTCTAGCTACAGCCTCCTCTTATATCACAGTACCATCAGATAGAGATTATGTCTCCTCCTCCTTTAGCATTCTAATCTTTGACACTGTCTCTGCCTGCTATGACCAAAATTTTAAATATACACCATTTGTGCATATAACTTTTTGTTTTTATTAATTCCATGTGTGCATAATCGGATCCACTTTCGAATAAGGTCTTGGTTGTCTATCTAGCTATACGTTCTTTCTAAGCCAATTTTTCTAGTAATTTTCTGTTTTGCACTTGTGAAGGGTCCAAATTCTTTGAGTTACTTTACCTGAGCACATGGAAAAATGGTATTGCAAGAAACCTTTTTTATTTTTGGTAAAAGTATTGCAAGAAACCTTAACCATCACTATAAAGACATTGAAANCCTTTTTTTTTTTGGTAAAAGTATTGCAAGAAACCTTAACCATCACTATAAAGACATTGAAATATTTTTGGTAAATATGAAGAAACTGAAATTTAGTAAAGTTACATACCAAGTGAAAAGCCAACTGGGTCTAAGTTAGCATATTTTCTTTTAGAAAATGTCTTTCACTGAAATAGATGGAAAGTTCAAATATTCACAACCCACTGCTGATATATTATACATAATTGGAAAAGACAGGTTATCACAATCTGTGCATAAAGAACCAAATCAGAGGTAAAGACAATATCAGATTCTTTTTTTTTTTTTGGTAAATGACAATATCAGATATCAGATTCTTGACCACAAAGAGTGATCCTTTTTGTTAAACAAATTTTAGAGCCTATTTTGAGCTTCAATATCAAGAGGCTCCTCTCCCATTCACCATCAGAGAAAGACAAGCTCTAAATGAGATGTGACTGTTGTCTGATATATAATAGATCTTATTAACAGAAACATGAAGACAGATGAGAAACCAAAACCCCATCAGCCAATAACCTGTTGCCACATATAAAAAAATTGATGGCCTAAATGCATATGTAAAAATTACTGGCTTGGTTAACACTATTAAGTATAAATATTAATTAATATGTTCTCTAGGAAGGAACAATGTAATTAAGTATGTCCATTTTGAAGCTTGCAGTCAAATCCACATTGAAAATGATTCCATTTGACAGTTTGCAGGAGAATCTACTTTTTTCAACACTTAACAAGAGCCACAATTCCATGACCGATAGACAACACCGCACTGGCCAATTTTAGCTTGTTAATAGCTCATGCTTTGCTACTCGATTAAGATTGTTGGAGTTTACATGGAAGTCTGTGAAAACAAAATCAAATAGAATTCTATGGGCTTTTTTTATAAGAAAAAGGGAGACTTTTGGTAGATGGAATTATGCATGCATCATCATCCTGATCACCATTATTGGGAACTATTTTTTTTTTCCTATTTTGTGTAGTTTATTATCTATTTCGTACATGTTTCCAACTAATGGTCAAGCTCATAAAAAATAAATAAATAAATAAAAATAAAAAATTGGTCAAGCTCATAAAAGTGGGCCCTAGGATTACAAAATAAAACCTAAAACAACAATAACTTTTTACCATATCAAATTATTATTGATCCTATAGTTTTTTCACTGTTGAAAATAATCAATAAATCTATGCTCATCGTCAATTATTAGTTGGTTGCAATTGAATCAGTTTTGACTTTTTAAAATGAAAATGAGAAAGTAAATTCATAGGATAAATAAATTGATAATTGACCCGTTTACCAAAAAAAAAATTAACAATTGACCCATAAATATAAATCCTACTGGAAATCGTCACTCACTTAGCAAAATACAAAACGTGGCAACATGAGGACAATACTAAATAAAGAGTTAAAATCATTTATACTCATTGGAGTTTAGTAACATATCAATTAGCTTCTTCAGGTTTAATTTTCATAAAATAAAATAAAAAAGATGCTTTCAGGTTTAGTTATAGGGAAATTTACAGCTTTGCATTCTAAATTTTATTTGAGTTGGCATATTGTATTTTAATTTTTTTTCTTGGAACTTTGCATTCGGAACTAAATTCTCTTTTGACACATTAATTTTTTCAAAAGTAAATCCGTCTATTCACTTATTTTTTTTATTTTTTTATAAAACTTATTTTTCAAATTTAAAAAAATATTAAATAGAATTAATTTTTTTTAAAAGGAAATTTTTTATTCTTATTTTAAAAATGTCTTAAAAAAAGTTAATTTCTATTTAGTATTTTTTTAAATTCAAAAAATAAGTCAGTATTTACTCTTGAAAATCAACAGAGGTGCAATGTGCTCAGATTTTTTTTATTTTAGGTGCATAGTGGCAGAAAAAAATTTAGAATGTAATTTGATAAAGTTTAAGGTGCATAGATACTAATTTTCCTAAATAATATTAAATGGCTTTGTGTGTCTCGAGCATACCTGGGTATTACCAGTGCTGTCAGAAGGCCTAACCCTTGTTGGTATCAGAGCCTATCTTCGGTCAATAATGCAGTATATCGGCTGGAAACCAGTACCTAGAGGAAGTTGTCCCTGCGACTCCAGACCTCGTGTACTGGTATAACAATGCCACGTACTCTATTATCGTCCTAGTTTGATGAACATTTCTTAGTTCAGGTTTCAGAGAGAAAGAATTCTTTTTATCAATGCAACCTTCTCGCAGATCTACAGACAGTTTTAATCCCTTTCCTACAGTTATGAACACAACTCCTTCTACCTTTTCTGATGATTCTTTGCGAACATCATCTTCCACTTTCTCTATCCCTTCTCAAAATCTCACCCCTCATTCCCGCACTATCACTAATCTAATGGAATATACTTATATTCCAGAAGAATCCTCAATCGACCCCACGATTCAACCTCTCTGATACCAACAATGGTTAGGCCGTCTGACAGCACTGGTAATACCCAGGTATGCTCGAGACACACAAAGTCACTCCAGGGCATACAAAGTCTCATGCCTCTTAGAGCATTACCAGTACTGAGAAAACCTGAACAATTGATGAACCAAAAGACTAATGTATTTTCTGGTGCACCAGATCCCTTTCGCAGGGCAAGTGCAGAGCATACTCATAACATCTCAGGTGTTGATGAACAAAACATAGTAAAGGATCATTGAGAAAGAACCAGGAGAAATTAGCTGGACATCTTAGAGAAAACAAAAACCATTTTTTATTCTTGTTTCTCCTCTGCCGAAAGAGAGGGAACGGGGCTCCTTTTATAGCCGGAGAGGGCCATACAACAAACTCTTTTACCCAAGGTAAAAGCAGAAGGGAAAAGCAAAAGAAAAATCAACAAAATAATTACAGGGAAAAAGCCACCAAAAGCAAAAGAAAAAGCCACCGAAAGCAGTACCTGCTGTTCTGGCTGGGTGACACGTTGAGATTCTGATAGTCTGAGTCATTCGAATCCAAAGAAGTGCCTCGCCCGAAATCTTTCCACCAGGGGGTAGTGGCAGTATCACGTGGGCTGTCAGTCTTCCACTGTGTTCCAACATTGTGGTCCATCCAGGTGTCAAAATGATCATCATAGGGATCCTGGGAATCTTGGAACAGAGAATCCTGAAAGTTTGGAGAGGCCTGGTTGACATCATTGGCCCTATTGGTAGGGTTGTCAAAGTCACCTGATGGGCCAAAATCCATATGAGAGGGATTCGAAGGGCCTGGTTCTGGAACACCAGATGGGCCTGGGTCTCCTGGAATAGGGCCAGGAGGAGAATGGCCAGGGATAATGAGGATTTCATCAGGGCCTGAAATCTCACTAAGGCTGTTAATTTCACGAAGGAAATTTTGAAGTGAGGGCATCTGGGTAAGGGATAATTGGGCCTTTGAGATCGTGGCCCATTCATAAGCCATTCCTTGAGCCCATAATCTGCCAGTTGTCTTGTTGAAGTAATATTGCCTATGAAGAATGAAGATTGAAGATGTCTCTTTTTGTTTGTCTGGCGGGAGCTTCCATAAGTTCTTGTGCTGAAGAATCTTGTAGAGTTCTTCCCTCCACCACTGAAGGTTGTGAAACCACTCTAGAAAGGTCCAGAGGAGGGAATCATGATTGGTTGTATTTATCAGGTGATCAAGGAGAGGAAGAGTGGGAAAGACAAGAGCAACAGAATGCTCTGTAATACAACACCATAGGTACCAGAGAAGCTCATCAGAAAAGGTTAGGCTAGGATCAAAGTGGAAAGGGACTACAGAATAAAACTTATTGTTCCATAGAGAGGCCCTATAGGGCTGTTCAAAAGAGAGGAGCACATGGTAGAGATAGGTGGTTCTCTTTTCTTGAGCAAAAGCAAGGATGATATGTGGGGGAAAATGATCATTAAGACCAGGAGGAAGGTTCCTCTGGACAGTTGCTCGGTCAGGGAGATGAGGAGGGTTGGCCATCATAACCAGGGGAAAAGAGGTTATGCGAGAGATAAGTTTCATGGGAGGAGGTCTTGAGAGAAAGTCAGGAATTAAATTTTCTCTACCTTTAAGATGTTTGACCGAGAAGTCATATTTAGAGAACCAGTCTTTGAGACGTAGAAGCTGCTTGTCAGGAAGGACCTTGTTCTTAAAATCAAGGACTTTAGGAAAGGAAGAATTGTCCATGTTGATCAGAAAATGGTATCCAAGCAGATGGAATTCAAATTTTTTAATACCATATTTCACCGCAAGAATTTCTTTGTAGATGGTATGGTAGTGCTTTTCTGCTGGAGAAAACTGACCGCTAGCATGGCCACAATAATGCTTTCTTCCATAATCATCTTCTTCAAGGAGAAGAGCGCCCCAATAATCATCACTAGCATCAGTCTGTAGGATCCGCTGTCCTGTGCCAGGGATCTTCAGAGGAGGAGGATGGGCGGCTATCTCTTTAAGGGCCTTTACAGCCTGAGTCTGGGTAGAACTCCAAGGAGGAGGGTCCTTCTTTAGCAGAGCAGAGAGCTTGCTTGTGTGTTGAGCAACCTTGGGGATAAAATCTCTTACGTAATTGATGATTCCCAAAAATTGTTGAATCTGCTTCTGGGTAAGAATTTCATTTGGGAATTTGACTAGCTCATGCGTGAGATGATCTCCTGGTTGATAAATTCCGTCTCGGATGTGCAACCCAAGGAAATCAACGAAAGGTTGAGCTAGAAAGCTCTTTTGCTCAGAAAGCATGATGCCATGCTGCTGGATATATCCAAAAACTGAGTTAGCAGAGCATGATGTTCTTCATGGGTATTGGAGAACATAAGGATGTCGTCTATGTAGACGAGAGTGTTATTCAGGATAGGCTCAAAAATTCTTAACATAGCCTTTTGGAAGAGAGACGGGGCCACCTTTAGCCCGAAAGGAAGAACAGTCCATTGGTATTGGGCATTAGGAATGCAAAAGGCTGTTTTGGGCCTATCAACGGGATCAATCCCTATTTGCCAAAATCCTGCTTTGAGGTCGAATTTAGAAAAGATTTTTGCTTCATGAAGTTGGGCAAACAAGGGTTGAATCTTTGGGAGAGGAAACTTGTCATCTTTCACAAAGAGATTTAGAGGTTTATAATCTATGACAAGTCTTTTCTTTTTTCTGATAACCTCGGACCTTTTTTCAACATAAAAGGCCTGGCAGGCCCAATCAGAGACAGTGGGTTCAATGAGACCCTGGGCCAGGAGCTGGGCACATTCTTCACGGGCCAGCCGTAAGTCCGAGGGAGTCATCCCTGGATGAGAAGCTTTGGTAGGATTTATATCCTCATTCTTCTTGAAAGGCAGTTGGACAAAGAAAGCCTGGTTCCTCCAAAGAGGAGAGGGATGATGTTTTTCAAAGTCTTCATGAGAATTTGCACACAGGCGAAGGAGGCTTTTCTGAAGACCCGAATACTGCTGGGGGGCCTGCTGAAGAGAAAACAATTTAGGAATATCAGTATAAGGCTTGAATTGATTCTTATACCTAATTCCAAGGGGAAGGATACAGAGGTGCTGAGCTTGAAAGTATGTATCCATTCCTATCAGAAGATCTTTGTCAGGGAGATTAGTCCCTAACACATGAGTCCATATGACACAGTTAGGAAAAAACTTGATTCCAATTTTTTTCTTGGAGATTAATCTGACAGAGAAGACCCTGTCGTCCGCTGCCTTGAAATATTCCTTGTGAGGAACCCATTGGTCTTCCGGAAGGACAGAGGGGTTCATCATAGTCTTGTGAGCACCAGTGTCCATGTAAGCAATAAGCTTAATAGGGACATCATATTTGGAGAGTAGCAGATCTATCTCAACATTGGGAATCGGAGGAGAAGACTGTATGCTCTGATAGACTTGATTCAGGCAATACAAAGGATTATGACCGTCACCGGAGCTATCAGAGGAAGACTCATGGAGAGCAAAAATAGTGTCTTCATCATCATGGGATTGCTCTGCAAAGAGGGATTCAAGCTCTGCGTCATTATCATGCTTAGAGGCTAGCTGCATTTGGAGAGTCTGGACAAGTCTAGCAGATTTCTGTGGTTTGTTTGGGCACTGCTTGGCAAAGTGGCCCTTCTTTCCACAGATAAAACAGCGATCTGATCTGCTGTCCTTGTCTCCAGGAGGTTTCCGTTTGAAAAAACGAACCTTTTTCTTGAAAGAGCTTCTGAATTTCCTTTTTTGGGGAGCAGAAGAATACTTCTGAAAATGACGGCTCTTTTTTGTAGAGCAAGAGCACTTGTTATCTTTGCATTTGATCTGAAGATAAGGCTTCTGGCATAACTTCTCAAACTTAGATCCTCTGCTCATGAATTTTGACCAGTAAGAATGCTGCTCGCATATCTTTTCTAAGGCAATGAGAGTCTTCTGGTGGATTTCTCCGAGAGTGAGATGAATAAGACCCTTTTGGTCAGAGGCAACCTCCCTTTCTAATTCAGGCTGAATGTCATCAGGTAGGGAAGTAATGTAGACCTGCTTGAGCTCAATGCTGTCGAAACCATTGAGAGCATAAAAGAGTTTAGACATTCTTTGGTAATGAATATCTAAATCTTTTCTTTTCAAAGAACAGCATTTCATAGCGAAATAGTCTTTTCTGTTTTGCTGCTCCTGAGGCTGAGATTTGCCTAAGAACTGGAGATGAAGCTCAGCAAGAGCCTGGTTGAGGGGGAAATTTAAGAACTGGAGCTGTCTGTATTCTCCCAGAGATTGCCACCAGTCCCTAAGGAAGCCAACGGTTCTGGACAAGAAATCAACAAGGACAATCCTAGGATTCGCCTCTGGGCGCATAGCTTGATTATCAATCCAGGCAGCAAATTCTTTGAACTTATTGTCCCATTGGTGAGGTGGAACATCGTCAAGGCTAAACCAAGGGCCGGTATTAGGTTTAGGAAATTCATCAGTCGGCAAAGGGCCTAGAGGGGTGTTAGTTTCCCCAATATCTTCATCTGAAGGGATCTCAACGGTTGGATCAGGACGAGATTCCTGTCTGGTAGTGCCTGAAGGAGGAGGGTCTGCCATAAGAAGATTAGTAATTTCAACAAGATCACTATCAGAACTTTCTCCACCATAATCTGTGGCGGTAGAAGATGCAGACGAATCTGTGGAAGGGGGAATCTGATGGCTAATGGCCATCTGCTGAGGAGGATGCTGGTCAAGAGTACCGTTATTGGGATATGTCAAAGGGGGAGGTACCATCCTTGGTCCAGGTGCAGGCTGCATCCTAGGTCTTGGAGTCAGTCTCCGGGGAGGAGGGGAGGAAGAGAGGTCCTGGGGAAACCTTCTCAAGAGCTCGTAAGTCATTGTAGGAGCCACAGAAGGAGCTAGAGTCGCAAAGCTAGACTGCTGGACATTCGATGAAGAGGCCAGAGGATCTCTGTGTCTTACATCATCAGTAATTTGCTGAAGTTGCTTCTGCATTTGCCGAAGTTTAGCTTCCTTTTCAAGATATTCGTGGCCAAAAGAGCCTTGTCGGATGAGCCGCTGAAGCTCGGTATGGAGAAATTCTATTTTGCCGAGAAGCTTTAAATAGAAAGCCTGGAGGTCTTCGGATAGCTCCCCTCACCACCGGCGAAGAAGTTCTCAACTGGCAGTCCGCTGCCATTCAGAGCAACACCCATACTCTCCAGAGAATAGATGGCAAGCTTGATCAGATTGTGGGGCATTCTCACTATCTAGATGAGAAAGTTGGTTCCTTATCCGAAGACCTCCAGGCTTTCTATTTAAAGCTTCTCAGCAAAATAGAATTTCTCCATACTGAGCTTCAGCGGCTCATCCAACAGGGCTCTTTTGGCCACGAATATCTTGAAAAAGAAGCTAAACTTCGGCAAATGCAGAAGCAACTTCAGCAAAATACTGATGATGTAAGACACAGAGATCCTCTGGCCTCTTCATCGAATGTCCAGCAGTCTAGCTTTGCGACTCTAGCTCCTTCTGTGGCTCCTACAATGACTTATGAGCTCTTGAGAAGGTTTCCCCAGGACCTCTCTTCTTCCCCTCCTCCCCGGAGGTTGACTCCAAGACCCAGGATGCAGCCTGCACCTGGACCTAGGATGGTACCTCCCCCTTTGACATATCCCCATGACGATACTCTTGACCAGCATCCTCCTCAGCAGATGCCCATTAGTCATCAGATTCCCCCCTCCACAGATTCGTCTGCATCTTCTACCGCCACAGATTATGGTGGAAAAAATTCTGATAGTGATCTTGTTGAAATCACTAATCTTCTTATGGCAGACCCTCCTCCTTCAGGCACTACCAGACAGGAATCTCGTCCTGATCCAACCGTTGAGATCCCTTCAGATGAAGATATTGGAGAAACTAACACCCCTTTAGGCCCCTTGCCGACTGATGAATTTCCTAAACCTAATACCGGCCCTTGGTTTAGCCTTGACGATGTTCCCCCTCACCAATGGGACAATAAGTTCAAAGAATTTGCTGCCTGGATTGATAATCAAGCTGTGCGCCCAGAGGCGAATCCTAGGATTGTCTTTGTTGATTTTTTGTCCAGAACCGTTGGTTTCCTTAGGGACTGGTGGCAATCTCTGGGAGAATACAGACAGCTCCAGTTCTTAAATTTCCCCCTCAACCAGGCTCTTGCTGAGCTTCGTCTCCAGTTCTTAGGCAAATCTCAGCCTCAGGAGCAGCAAAACAGAAAAGACTATTTCGCTATGAAATGCTGTTCTTTGAAAAGAAAGGATTTAGATGTTCATTACCAAAGAATGTCTAAACTCTTTTATGCTCTCAATGGTTTCGACAGCATTGAGCTCAAGCAGGTCTACATTACTTCCCTACCTGATGACATTCAGCCTGAATTAGAAAGGGAGGTTGCCTCTGACCAAAAGGGTCTTATTCATCTCACTCTCGGAGAGATCCACCAGAAGGCTCTTATTGCCTTGGAAAAGATATGCGAGCAGCATTCTTACTAGTCGAAATTCATGAGCAGAGGATCTAAGTTTGAGAAGTTATGCCAGAAGCCTTATCTTCAGATCAAATGCAAAGATAACAAGTGCTCTTGCTCTACAAAAAAGAGCCATCATTTTCAGAAGTATTCTTCTGCTCCCCAAAAAAGGAAATTCAGAAGCTCTTTCAAGAAAAAGGTTCGTTTTTTCAAACGGAAACCTCCTGGAGACAAGGACAGCAGATCAGATCGCTGTTTTATCTGTGGAAAGAGGGGCCACTTTGCCAAGCAATGCCCAAAAAAACCACAGAAATCTGCTAGACTTGTCTAGACTCTCCAGATGCAGCTAGCTTCTAAGCATGATAATGACGCAGAGCTTGAATCTCTCTTTGCAGAGCAATCCCATGATGATGAAGACACTGTTTTTGCTCTCCATGAGTCTTCCTCAGATAGCTCCGGTGACGGTCATAATCCTTTGTATTGCCTGAATCAAGTCTATCAGAGCATACAGTCTTCTCCTCCGATTCCCAATGTTGAGATAGATCTGCTACTCTCCAAATATGATGTCCCTATTAAGCTTATTGCTTACATGGACACTGGTGCCCACAAGACTATGATGAACCCCTTTGTCCTTCCGGAAGACCAATGGGTTCCTCACAAGGAGTATTTCAAGGCGGCGGATGACAGGGTCTTCTCTGTCAGATTGATCTCCAAAAAAAAAATTGGAATCAAGTTTTTTCCTAACTGTGTCATATGGACTCATGTGTTAGGGACTAATCTCCCTGACAAAGATCTTCTGATAGGAATGGATACTTACTTTCAGGCTCAGCACCTCCGCATCCTTCCCCTTGGAATTAGGTATAAGAATCAATTCAAGCCTTATACTGATATTCCTAAACTGTTTTCTCTTCAGCAGGCCCCCCAGCAGTATTCGGGCCTCCAGAAAAGCCTCCTTCGCCTATGTGCAAATTCTCACGAAGATTTTGAAAAACATCATCCCACTCATCTTTGGAGGAACCAGGCTTTCTTTGTCCAACTGCCTTTCAAGAAGAATGAGGATATAAATCCTACCAAGGCTTCTCATCCAGGGATGACCCCCTCGGACTTACGGCTGGCCCGTGAAGAATGTGCCCAGCTCCTGGCCCAGGGTCTCATTGAACCCACTGTCTCTGATTGGCCCTGCCAGGCCTTTTATGTTGAAAAAAGGTCCGAGGTTATCAGAAAAAAGAAAAGACTTGTCATAGATTATAAACCTCTAAATCTCTTTCTGAAAGATGACAAGTTTCCTCTCCCAAAGATTCAACCCTTGTTTGCCCAACTTCATGAAGCAAAAATCTTTTCTAAATTCGACCTCAAGGCAGGATTTTGGCAAATAGGGATTGATCCCGTTGATAGGCCCAAGACAGCCTTTTGCATTCATAATGCCCAATACCAATGGACTGTTCTTCCTTTTGGGCTAAAGGTGGCCCCGTCTCTCTTCCAAAAGGCTATGTTAAGAATTTTTGAGCCTATCCTGAATAACACTCTCGTCTACATAGACGATATCCTTATGTTCTCCAATACCCATGAAGAACATCATGCTCTGCTAACTAAGTTTTTGGATATATCCCAGCAGCATGGCATCATGCTTTCTGAGCAAAAGAGCTTTCTAGCTCAACCTTCCATTGATTTCCTTGGGTTGCACATCCAAGACTGAATTTATCAACCAGGCGATCATCTCACGCATGAGCTAGTCAAATTCCCAAATGAAAATCTTACCCAGAAGCAGATTCAACAATTTTTGGGAATCATCAATTACGTAAGAAATTTTATCCCCAAGGTTGCTCAACACACTAGCAAGCTCTCTGCTCTGCTAAAGAAGGACCCTCCTCTTTGTAGTTCTACCCAGACTCAGGCCGTAAAGGCCCTTAAAGAGATAGCCGCCCATCCTCCTCCTCTGAAGATCCCTGGCACGGGACAGCGGATCCTACAGACTGATGCTAGTGATGATTATTGGGGCGCTCTTCTCCTTGAAGAAGATGATCATGGAAGAAAGCATTATTGTGGCCATGCTAGCGGTCAGTTTTCTCCAGCAAAAAAGCACTACCATATCATCTACAAAGAGATCCTTGCGGTGAAATATGGTATTAAAAAATTTGAATTCCATCTGATCAACATGGACAATTCTTCGTTTCCTAAAGTCCTTGATTTTAAGAACAAGGTCCTTCCTGACAAGCAGCTTCTACGTCTCAAAGACTGGTTCTCTAAATATGACTTCTCGGTCAAACATCTTAAAGGTAGAGAAAATTTAATTCCTGACTTTCTCTCAAGACCTCCTCCCATGAAACTTATCTCTCGCATAACCTCTTTTCCCCTGGTTATGATGGCCAACCCTCCTCATCTCCCTGACCGAGCAACTGTCCAGAGGAACCTTCCTCCTGGTCTTAATGATCATTTTCCCCCACATATCATCCTTGCTTTTGCTCAAGAAAAGAGAACCACCTATCTCTACCATGTGCTCCTCTCTTTTGAACAGCCCTATAGGGCCTCTCTATGGAACAATAAGTTTTATTCTGTAGTCCCTTTCCACTTTGATCCTAGCCTAACCTTTTCTGATGAGCTTCTCTGGTACCTATGGTGTTGTATTACAGAGCATTCTGTTGCTCTTGTCTTTCCCACTCTTCCTCTCCTTGATCACCTGATAAATACAACCAATCATGATTCCCTCCTCTGGACCTTTCTAGAGTGGTTTCACAACCTTCAGTGGTGGAGGGAAGAACTGTACAAGATTCTTCAGCACAAGAACTTATGGAAGCTTCCGCCAGACAAACAAAAAGAGACCTCTTCAATCTTCATTCTTCATAGGCCATATTACTTCAACAAGACAACTGGCAGATTATGGGCTCAAGGAATGGCTTATGAATGGGCCACGGTCTCAAAGGCCCAATTATCCCTTACCCAGATGCTCTCACTTCAAAATTTCCTTCGTGAAATTAACAGCCTTAGTGAGATTTCAGGCCCTGATGAAATCCTCATTATCCCTGGCCATTCTCCTGTTGGCCCTCTTCCAGGAGACCCAGGCCCATCTGGGGTTCCAGACAAAGGCCCTTCGAATCCCTCTCCTATGGATTTAGGCCCATCCGGTGACTTTGACAATCCTACCAATAGGGCCAATGATGTCAACCAGGCCTCTCCAAACTTTCAGGATTCTCTGTTCCAAGATTCCCAGGATCCCTATGATGATCATTTTGACACCTGGATGGACCACAATGTTGGAACACAGTGGAAGACTGACAGCCCACGTGATACTGCCACTAACCCCTGGTGGAAAGATTTCGGGCGAGGCGCTTCTTTGGATTCGAATGACTCAGACTATCAGAATCTCAACGTGTCACCCAGCCAGAACAGCATGTGATGCTTTCGGTGGCTTTTTCTTTTGCTTTCGGTGGCTTTTTCTTTCCCTCTGTTTCTGTAATTATTTTGTTACTTTTTCTTTTGCTTTTCCCTTCTGCTTTTACCCTGGGTAAAAGAGTTTGTTGTAATGCCCTCTCCGTCTATAAAAGGAGCCCCGTTCCCTCTCTTTCGGCAGAGGAGAAACAAGAATAAAAATGGTTTTTGTTTTCTCTAAGATGTCCAACTAATTTCTCCTGGTTCTTTCTCAATGATCCTTTACTATGTTTTGTTCATCAACACCTGAGATGTTATGAGTATGCTCTGCACTTGCCCTGCGAAAGGGATCTGGTGCACCAGAAAATACATTAGTCTTTTGGTTCATCAATTGTTCAGGTTTTCTCAGTACTGGTAATGCTCTAAGAGGCATGAGACTTTGTATGCCCTGGAGTGGCTTTGTGTGTCTCGAGCATACCTGGGTATTACCAGTGCTGTCAGAAGGCCTAACCCTTGTTGGTATCAGAGCCTATCTTCGGTCAATAATGCGGTATATCGGCTGGAAACCAATACCTAGAGGAAGTTGTCCCTGTGACTCCAGACCTCGTGTACTGGTATAACAATGCCACGTACTCTATTATCGTCCTAGTTTGATGAACATTTCTTAGTTCAGGTTTCGGAGAGAAAGAATTCCTTTTATCATGCAACCTTCTCGTAGATCTACAGACAGTTTTAATCCTTTTCCTACAGCTATGAACACAGCTCCTTCTACCTCCTCTGATGATTCTTTGCGAACATCATCTTCCACTTTCTCTATCCCTTCTCAAAATCTCACCCCTCATTCCCATACTATCACTAATCTAATGGAATATACTTATATTCCAGAAGAATCCTCGATCGACCCCACGATTCAACCTCTCATCAGTCCCTATGCCATTTTCAAAAGACATAAAAGATCTATCCGACAGCTTATCTCCCTCCGTCGTGTCTATACTAAGGAGCTCATTCAGACCACCAGTCTGGACCATTGCCTTGTTCCTGCTACTCCTGAAGAACAGTTCATCACCCTTGAAATCCCTCAGGATTACATAAATCAGTGGCGTGACCAGGGATATTCTCACCTCCACTCTGGAGCCATCCGTGTCATCCTTAGCTTCCATGGCCGTCCGAACATCCCCGCTACTGCCAGAATGTCTCTCCTCAACAGAACCTTCATGCTGTATGAACATGCTGTTATTGGAACCATCACCACCACCCTCAATAGTGGAAGTGTGATGCTTACTTTTTACCTCAATTTCAACATGCCTTTAAGAGACCCGAACCTCACTTCGGCCCTTCAAATCCAGATTCAGATGCAGGGTGCCCCTCAGATCGGTTCTGCCTATGCTGGCACTATCCATCACCAACTCATCTACAGACTCCAGGATCATGCTATTAACCTTTGTCTTCCGGTTCAAGATAAAAGTCCTGCCTTCATCTCTGTTACTGCAGAGCAGCCCCATATTCCTTCTATTGTCCAGTTTCCCCCTACTCTCTGTCGAAAGGAATTAATGGACAGAATGCCTTCTACATGGCTGACCAATTATGAAAAGCTGCAGAAGAATGCTCATGAAGCCCCTATCACCCTTCAGGCCCCTGTTCCATCAGGTAGCCTTTGGTAAAAGGAGGCAGGGACTTGAAGGGTGATAGGGGCTTCATGAGCCTTCTTCTGCAGCTTTTCATAATTGGTCAGCCATGTCGAAGGCATTCTATCCATTAATTCCTTTCGATAGAGAGTAGGGAGAAACTGGACAATAGAAGGAATATGGGGCTGCTCTGCAGTAACAGAGATGAAGGCAGGACCTTTATCTTGAACCGGAAGACAAAGGTTAATAGCATGATCCTGGAGTCTGTAGATGAGTTGGTGATGGATAGTGCCAGCATAGGCAGAACCGATCTGAGGGGCACCCTGCATCTGAATCTGGATTTGAAGGGCCGAAGTGAGGTTCGGGTTTCTTAAAGGCATGTTGAAATTGGGGTGAAAAGTAAGCATCACACTTCCACTATTGAGGGTGGTGGTGATGGTTCCAATAACAGCATGTTCATACAGCATGAACGTTCTGTTGAGGAGTGACATTCTGGCAGTAGCGGGGATGTTCGGACGGCCATGGAAGCTAAGGATGACACGGATGGCTCCAAAGTGGAGGTGAAAATATCCCTGGTCACGCCACTGATTTATGTAATTCTGAGGGATTTCAAGGGTGATGAACTGTTCTTCAGGAGTAGCAGGAACAAGGCAATGGTCCAGACTGGTGGTCTGGATGAGCTCCTTAGTATAGACACGACGGGGGGAGATAAGCTGTCGGATAGATCTTTTATGTCTTTTGAAAATGGCATAGGGACTGATGAGAGGTTGAATCGTGGGGTCGATCGAGGATTTTTCTGGAATATAAGTATATTCCATTAGATTAGTGATAGTACGGGAATGAGGGGTGAGATTTTGAGAAGGGATAGAGAAAGTGGAAGATGATGTTCTCAAAGAATCATCAGAGGAGGTAGAAGGAGCTGTGTTCATAGCTGTAGGGAAAGGATTAAAACTGTCTGTAGATCTACGAGAAGGTTGCATGATAAAAGGAATTCTTTCTCTCCGAAACCTGAACTAAGAAATGTTCATCAAACTAGGACGATAATAGAGTACGTGGCATTGTTATACCAGTACACGAGGTCTGGAGTCACAGGGACAACTTCCTCTAGGTACTGGTTTCCAGCCGATATACCGCATTATTGACCGAAGATAGGCTCTGATATTAACTCTAAGGACAACTGCTAATATTTTCTAAACCACGAAATCTATTTGTTATAAACTTTAATCTCAAAAGGTTTTAGGCTAATAATCCCTAAAAGACATATACAAATGAGTTAGCAAGAACAACGCTAGTTAAATGAGTTGGACTGGCACAGACCGACACATTCTACACCTCTCTATTGATGGATAGTTTTAATAATTTCTAGAAATGTAGGAGTTACTGTAATAGTTTATTATTATTTTTACGAGAAGAAAATAAAAACATAAAATTGAGCTAGCATCCATTATGCTAAGATACATCAATTTTAATAATTTTTTTTTTAATGGCATACAAATTTAGAGATGATGATTTGGTCCGTATCTGCCTTGCTCTGCGATGCTCCAATCCATTAGGGCCTTGGTTAATCAGGGTGGCAGAGCAGGAACAGAGCAAATTTTTTTTTAATCCTAGATTGGAATTGTATTCACTTCAATATATATAAAATAAAATTATTATTTTTATACATTTAATTAGAAGTTTTATATATATTTTTTTTATATTTTGCTTTTGTTTGAAAATTATTAACAATATTAAAAAAATTAATATTTGTTTTTAAAAAACTAAATAGGAATTAGGATCCCTACCTCGCCTGCCCCAGCTCTCCTCCGTTGAATTACCATTCCTATTAAAATTTGTATCCCTTTTCACTACCATTACTCTATTTGTAAAATTACCTGCACGACTTAAAGTTGATTTTAATAAAATAAAATCTAACGCGTTCTTGATTATTAGGGATATTTAAACACATATTGTCATGAAAAAGTGTTAAAAAGACAGTTTTCTTTTTTGAGCTAAGAGTTAAAAAGGCAAGTGTATGCTTTTGAAAGCTTGATAAGTCATAGGCGATAGAAGAAGGCCCAGAAATCGAATATTTTTGTAGATGAGGAGGCCAGGCTGGAATTGTAGATGGGTTTGGATTGGAGAAATTGATTACATATGACAAGTGGAAGCCTCTGAGAAGCACTAGGAGATCCACGTGGCAATCCACGTGGCAATCCACGTGGCAATCAGCGGGTGTAGCTACGTGCACGTTGTTGATGCAGGTATTCAGAGTTCAATGTCTGGTTCAGAACAGAGAAGAGAAACTCTTGGATTTTTGTGAGTTTGGATATTGAGCCTTCGGTGATTGGTTGCTTCTGACTTGTAAATGATTGGAAAGTGTCTTATCTCTTTTGGGTATTTTGAGTCATTTTGGTACTTTCGTATGGATTCAAATTAGAAGATCCTTATAAGATTTTCACGTGAAAATAATTTAAAACTATACTTTGTTTATGCATTATATTAAAAGAAATCCTTAATTTGTTTATAACTAAAGCCACAAATTCTATGTATCAAAGTTTTTGACAAATTATATTATCATTGAAATAGTAGGCAGTTAATATGGTACGGCAAAATTACTTTTATGATATGTACGTGTATAATTTATTTATTTTAAATAAAAAATATGGTTTAAATTTGTCAAAAAATACAGAAACGATAAGATTCTAAATTTAGTATATACATGCATAATATGCTATATATTAAAAAATACATGATTAAAAATATGATATTAAATATTTATTAAAATCTTTTTTTATACATAACAGAAAACTATAACTATTAATAAGATAAAAATAATTTGATCAATTATAAAAACAAATAAACAATGTAAACAACTGATAATTGTTTAAAATATACATTACACCAAATACCCAGAGGCGACGCAAAAATAGCGTCGTTTTTTGTAAATGGCGACGTAAATTCTTATGTCACATAAAGATGTGTCATAGAAAGTGAAAAATATTCATGACAGACAATATGCGTCACTAAATAAGAAGTTTTTTGGCAATGCAGAGTGTTGCTGATAATGAAATACATTGGCGACGTTGGCGTCGCATTTTCGCCAAACCCAATTATTATTTTTAAATATAATATTTATAATTATAAATTATGGTTCAAAATATAAAATTAAGTAAATATTTTAAACTAAAAAAAATTATGTATAGTATTGTGTTAATTTAGACTTAAATAGTACATATTTAATTTATATAATTTTATATATACTTTAATATATATATATATACACTATCAAAACCATATATGATATCATATAAACATAAATATATATATATATATATATATGTATAGTACATACTGAACAAACATATGTTTATATCAATTCATGCATACATATAAACATACATATAAAAATATGCATGAAATATTAATAATTATGTATGCTAAGTTGGAATATTATGGATTTTATAATTTATATGTTATATAATTATATAGTTGTATTTTTTTTATATATAGTTTAAAACTTAAAATGATAATTTTTAGTTCAAGAGATAAAATTACGTCAATCTTTTTTTTTTTTTTTTAAAAACACTGATTGTTGGCAACGTTAGTGTCACTAAAGGTTTATTATTGATGACGCTAGCATCACTATATGTATATTATTGGCGACCCTAGCATCGCTATATGTATATTATTGGCGACGCTACCAAAAAAAAACATTTGATTATTGGCGACGCTAGAGTCTCCAATACCCAATTAATTTTAAGAAAAAATGATTATTGGTAATGCTAGTGTCGCTAAAGGTTGATTATTGGCGATGCTAGCGTCGCTATATGTATAGTATTGGCGATGCTAGCGTCGCCAATACCCAATTAATTTTTTTTAAATATAATATTTATAATTATAAATTATGGTTCAAAATATAAAATTAAGTCAATATTTTAAACTAAAAAAAATTATGTATAGTATTGTGTTAATTTAGATTTAAATAGTAAATATTTAATTTATATAATTTTATATATACTTTAATATATATATATATATACTATCAATTCATTTTTTGGTAATTATATACAATCAATTATATACCATTTATGATATCATATAAACATAAATATATATGTATAGTGTATACTGATCAAACTTATGTTTATATTAATTCATGCATACATATAAACATACATATAAAAATATGCATGAAATATTAATAATTATGTATGCTAAGTTGGAATATTATGGATTTTATAATTTATATTATATATAATTATATAGTTGTATTTTTTTATATACAATTTAAGACTTAAAATTATAAATTTTAGTTTAAGAGATAAAATTACATCGATCTTTTTTAAAAAAAAATGATTATTGGCGACGCTAGCGTCGCGAAATGTATTTAGCTCGCATAATTTCCGCGACACTTGCTGAATGTATGTCGCCGAATATGCTTCGTGCCAGATTTTTCGCGACGTTTGTAGAACGCGTGTCGCATAAGAAATTTCATGCACATTTTAGCGACGTTTTTGTGTCACTGTTTTGTTCAAATAAAGACGCCGCACTGTGTTTGTGTCGCCAATTAATTTTTGCAACGCAATTTTTTGAATTCGTTGCGCATTTGGTGTCGCCCATTAAATTTTTTGGTGAAATAATAGTAGAAGTGACATAAGTCACAATGCATAACGTCAAGATTTCATTAACAAAAAAAAAAAAAAACAATTAGGACTAGAAATTCAAACTAGTAATTTATCTAATCTAACCATGATGTATATATCATTAACATTAGAATTTTCACTATCTAATGGAATATTATCTAAATCTATTTCTTGATCAAAGTATTCGGGCAGTTCATTAAGATTCTCCAAATAGATTGGCTCCAAGTCTATTGCTTCCACCGTGATGAATTTTTCCATCATCATATTGTATTCATCTTCACATAAACAAGATTGTCTAACATTGATGGTGCCAATCTATCACTATGCCAAAAACCTTAATCGGCGACACTAAATGCATGACGAAGCAAAAAATTTGCGTTGCGATAAACTAACGGCGACACAAATATAGTGCGTCGCCTTTATTTGAACAAAATAGCGACTCACGCACATCGCTAAAATGTGCGTGAAATCATATATCGCGCCTTGCGATCAAAAACCGTCGAAAAAAATATGGCGCGAAGCATATTCGGCGACACAAATTCGGCAAGTGTCGCGCAAAATAAGCGCGCCAAATACATTTCGCGACAGGCATTCGGCAAGTGTCGTCGAAAATCTGCGCGCCAAATACTTTTGCGACGGGCATTCGTAAAGCGTCGCGGAAAATATACGCGGCAATCACATTCAGCGACACCCATTGGAGCAGGTGTCGCGAAATAGTTGCGCGCCAACGCCTACCACAATTATTTCACAATACCAAAATAATCAATTCACACCGACGTACCATTCTCTATCTATAAATACGTATCTATATTATGAAAGAAAATCATCTATTACGGTAAAAGAAACAATCATCAAGAAAAGGAAAAAAATTATACATATGCATAAATATTCTTACGTTTTTTTTTCTTCGATTTAGCTGAAACTATTTCAAAATATATGGAAATGTCAAAAAAGTTTTAACCAGCTCTCCTCTTATATGATCGATCAGCTACAAATCGTCGATCCATACGCTTCAGGTACTTCACCTTCATACATATTAAAGGTTTCGTTCTATCTTCTTTAAATGGGGGTGCGAAGAGGGGCGTCATTGGTGGGAGCTGCTACGAAGAACATACGTAAGTCAAGATGATGACTCGTACATTAATAAACTAAATTAGATTATTTAATAAACTAGTTAAATTATTTCGTGATTGAAAAACTTATGTTTGCTAATTTATCGATCAGTACTTTATTTATAACATATTGAAGTACTTGTAATCAACTAATCTATTATTGTAAAGGAAATATATATGAAAAAAAAAATTTATTGGCGACGCTAGCGTCCCCCATAACAACAAATTGTTTCAAATTAGCACTTCCAAATAGCTACCCCTCCGTCGATTAAAACATATATACCCGAACATATTTAATTCAACCTATATAAACATTTAATTTGCACCTACCATTATCTATTACTGTAAAACAAATAATATTCGGAAAAAAAAATAAACAAAATGTTACTGGCGACGCGAGCGTCACCCATAACTTCAAAATGGCGACGCTGGCGTCACCATTAACTTTATTCGCAATAACTATTTAATTCAATGTTAGCCCATAACTTCAAAATGGCGACGCCTGCGTCGCCAATAACTTTATTCGCAATAACTTTCACTACCGTATTTAATTCCAACCTATCTACTAACATTTAATTTGCACCAACCATTATGTATCTATAAATAGGCACATCCTCACGTTAAAAATCCACATTTCATGATTTTTTTCTCTCTTTTACATATATATATATGTCTTTCTTGCCTTATATTTTGAAATAGTTTCAGCTGTTATGCCCAATTATTCAGCTGAAATTATTTCAAAATAAAAGGAAAGAATGAAATATTCTTGAACCATCGGAAAAAAAAAAAGCAACTATGGAAATATTGATCTTCTTGGTTTCATTATCTTTTAGCTGATACTATTTCAAAATATATGGAAACGATGAAATATTTATGATCTTTACTCCCTTTCAGGTTTTCGACCCACTTCAAAATGTCGTATATTCTTCTGGTAGATCACCTATCTCTAAATCAAATATTTCATTGTCATACAGGAGGAGCTTCCTTGTCCAGTATCATAGAACGGCAAGGAAACAAATATCTGGACAAGGCGACGCATTTCTTCTTCTGCTCCCATCGGTTAATTTTTCATATGTCGATCGAGATATGCAGATTTTAATGTAAACCTGATAATGATATGCTCGAGATTCATATATATGGATAATTTATGATCTATGTAAACATGTTTGTGTAATATCAATAAAAATATTTCATATATTTGGTCGGATATTGTTTTGTATATATAATATGTATATGTATATATTTTAGCTATATATATATGAAATATCCTTATAATTTATTCCCCACAAAAATATAGAAAAAACAATAATAATTTAATTAATTAAATATTACTTAAGATATTAGGACCGTTTAAGAAGTAATTAATAAACGATCAAATAAATAAATATAAATTAATATGTTCATTAAACAATTGATTTTACAGTAGTTGAATTAACAAGCTTAATTAATTCAGTAAAAACAAATACTACTGTTCATTAATGAAACATTTAAACTTTAATTTATATATACACAAAATAATTCATTTCATTTGCGACGTTTGCGTCGCCTGTCCAATTTAAATTCTTTGTCTACCAACTTGTAATGAATGCCTCATTTAATATTGTCCATCCACCCCTTTATAGTTGCAATAAATTATATTTATATTTTACGTTTTTTTTTAACATTGTGTTTTACGTTATTAATTTAGTTTTAGTTTGTCGATTTATATATCATTTTTCCATGCGCAGAAACATCCTACGAAGCTGAACACAAACTCAACCAAAGTTGCACGTTGCAAGTAAGTTTACACGTAAACTCGAATTTCATATTATTTAAACGTTTAATACGCAATATTGCTGCATACTTGTGTTTTTGTTTTGTAATATTTTATTCTGGTTTGTTTTTTGGTTACTTTCATATGCTGATGCAATACAAAGATTACTGCATTAGTTACTCAAATAATATTTTGTCGAATGGATAAGTCATGGATATATTCGGATAGACGATCCACACGTTTTGCCAAAGGTGTGGACAAATTTTTAGAATTTGCGGCGAAAAATGTAAGTGATCGTAATGCCGTTCGGTGTCCTTGCATGAAATGTGGCAATATGATATTGCATTCTATGAAGGACATAAAAGGTCACATATATTAGAATGGATTCGATAGCAATTATAGGCAATGGGTTTGGCACGGTGAATCTTCCTACCAGTCAGCTGGTGGCGAGGCGTCTTCACAGTTTGTTAATCAAGATTTAGAGTTCGATGAAGAGGACATCGATAGCGAAGAAGATGTGGCGTACAACAACATCAAAATGACTCGGGATGCCTTCGATAATATACATTCCGATATTCTCAAAAATCCTGATCATTTTGCAAGTCTGTTGGAAGAGGCAGAGAAACCTTTGTTTCCAGGATGCACAAAATTTACCAAGTTATTGGCTGTTGTTAAATTATATAACTTGAAGGGTAGATATGGGCATTCTGTCAAGAGCTTTGATGCACTGCTGAAGTTGTTATTTGAGATGCTGCTGCTAGATAATGTCTTGCCAACTTCTATTTACTATGTTAAAAAGACACTAACTGCTTTGGGAATGAAGTACGAGAAGATACACGCATGCCCCGATAATTGTATTTTGTTTAGAAAACAGTTTGCGGATCTAATGCTATATCCTAAATGTGGGTCATCCAGATGGAAAATTGGAAAAGATAACATAGTTACAAAAATCCCATCGAAGGTTTTATGGTATTTTCCACTGGTTCCACGTTTTAGAAGAATGTTCCACAGTATTTCGATGGCTAAGTATTTGCAGTGGCATGCAAATGAGAGAAAGACTGTACGAGGCAAAATGCAGCACCCAGCGGATGCTCCAGCATGGAAATTGGAAGACCGTTATTGGCCAGACTTCGTCGCAGAAGTTAGAAACCTTAGACTCGGTATTGCAGCCGATGGAATGAACCCGCACAGTTTACAGAGTAGTGTCTACAGTGTTTGGCCTGTTATCATTGTCGTGTATAATCTTCCTCCTTGGTTGTGCATGAAGCAAAAATTCATGATGTTGACCCTTCTAATATCTGGACCAAAACAGCCTGGCAACCGTATCGATGTATATCTGGAGCCTTTAATCGAAGAATTAAAATTGTTGTGGGAGGAGGGCATTGAAGCTTTTGACGCTTATCGTAAAGAAGAATTCACTTTACGGGCAGTGCTGCTATGGACAATAAATGATTTTCCCGCTTATGGCAACTTAGCCGGTCATGCAACGAAGGGATACCATGCATGTCCAATTTGCAGTCATAACACTTTTGCTATTCGCTTGCAACATGGCCGAAAAATGAGTTTTGTTGGGCATAGATGATTCCTGCCTCATAATCATCCATACCGAAAGCAAAAAAAGACTTTTAATGGGTTTCAAGAATTTGGAGAACCTCCGATACCATTGACTGGTGAGGAAATTTTGGAAAAGCTTAATGCTTGTAGTTTTGAAAACACAGGGAGAGGTAAAAAATTTTGCGGAGATGAGGTTGAACACTGTTGGAAAAAGAAGTCAATATTTTTTGACTTACAGTACTGGAAATATCTCCATATACGCCACAACTTCGATGTGATGCATATTGAGAAAAATGTTTGCGAAAGTATAATAGGTACATTGCTTAATATTCCAGGTAAAACGAAAGATGGAATAAATGCGAGGCTGGATTTAGTGGATATGGGCCTTCGGCTTGAATTGGCTCCGTTGGTACATGGAGCACGAACTTTTTTGCCTCCTGCATGTTATACGTTATCCAAACAAGAGAAATATCAATTTTTTCGTTGTTTGGCAGAGCTAAAAGTTCCTGATGGTTATTCATCAAATTTTCGTAATATTGTGCGAATGGATGACTTGAAGCTTGTAGGGATGAAATCCCATGATAATCACACGTTGATGCAGCAACTATTGCCTCTTGCAATACGTCCGGTGCTTCCTACCAACGTACGAGCTGCAGTTGCTAGATTTTGTTTTTTCTTTAATTCAATATGTAAAAAATCAATCGAGACTGCATCCCTTGATGCCATACATAGTGATCTTGTGAGGACATTGTGCATGCTGGAAAAGTTCTTTCCACCATCCTTTTTTGATGTAATGGTTCATTTAATTGTGCACCTTGTACGAGAAGTTTGATTGTGTGGTCCAGTGCATTTCAGATGGATGTACCCATTTGAGAGGTACATGAAGCTATTGAAGAGTTATGTTCGCAAGAAAAACCGACCAGAAGGTTGCATCGCTGAGAGTTATGTAGCTGAAGAAGCAATCGAGTTTTGTAGTGAATACCAACGAGGGTTAGACGCAATTGGGAACCCTATTGGCAGATATCAAAGGCTGAATGACAGTGAGGATGTTGGTGCCCCTATTAAAGGTGGAAAGATGTACCAAATTGATCAAAAGCTTTGGGAGCAAGTCCATATGACCGCTCTTTCAAATTCCCCGGAGGTGGAGCCATATAGGAGGTATGGATTTTTATTGTCAATATCTATTTCATATTGCACGTACATACATATATGCAT
This sequence comes from Ochetophila trinervis, assembly GCA_003254975.1. Taxonomy (NCBI): domain Eukaryota; kingdom Viridiplantae; phylum Streptophyta; class Magnoliopsida; order Rosales; family Rhamnaceae; genus Ochetophila; species Ochetophila trinervis. The sequence continues at coordinate 60,488 of QANX01000611.1, read as the reverse complement.
GAAAATACGGTTTTCATTTTTTGTGAATTGTGTGTGTTGTTAGTTTTCATTTGGAAGCCTTAAAAGCCGATAAAAGAAACAGAGGAAAGAGGGCAAAATGGATTCAAGACGAGCACAACCGCACATTTATGTATTGGTTGCGTGATAAGGTATAGCTAATTTAAAATATATCTTTTAATTGTTTAGTGCATGACCGTTATGATGTCAACAATTTTTTTAATGCTCCTCAATATTATAATTACTTCCAATGTATATCATGGCATTAATAGGTTGACGCCGAGTGATGTAAGCCGAATTGTAATGTGGATGACACATTGAGGTGGCTTGCACAGGTCTAATTACTTCCAATATCATGGCATTAATAGGTTGATGCTGAGTGATGTAAACCGAATTGTAATGTGGATGACACATTGAGGTGGCTTGCACAGGGTCCACAATGGGTGGTAACGAAGCATGAAGGGTATGTCATTAAAGGGGTTTGTTTCAACATTGTGGAAAGGGACAATAAACGTGTCACACAAAACAGTGGAGTGAAGATAGTAGCCCAAGGTATGCATTATGCAACAGCAAAAGACAATAATCCTATTTTAGCGAATATGACTTACTATGGTAAAGTAAGAGAAATTTGGGATGTCAATTACGTTGGTTTCCGCGTCACTGTTTTCATGTGTGATTGGGTTTACAGTAGTACGGGTGTGAAAACTGATGATTTAGGCTTTACATGTGTCAACTTTAATAAGTTAGGTCACATATCACAACCATTCATCATGGCCTCACAAGCGCAGCAAGTTTTTTACGTCGAGGATCAGGTTGATCCACGTTGGTCAGTAGTGCTATCTCCACCACAACGTGATGTATTTGTTGATGAAAATGAAGACGATGAAAATGAAGACGATGAAAACGAAGACGCTCCCATGGATCATAACCCATTTTCCGATCGTCTCCCTTATGTGGAGCACGACAATGATGTTAACAGTGACGAAGATAGTGACGAAGTTTATATTCGTGAAGATTGTGAAGGGATGTGGCTATGATAATTATATGTAATTTAATTATGTTTATATTCAGCTAGCAATAATAAGGTATATTTATGTTTATATGTTACCATATATGATTCACATTGAATTTTTGAACAATAAACAATGCAACAAAAAAAAAATTATTTGTACTCTTCATCTACAATATATAATTTTAAGACTTAAAATGTATACGAAAAGAAATGCATTATGTATACATATATCAAATTATAAAAAAATGGAAAAAAAAAAACAGAAATTAGGGGTATTGGCGACGCCAGCGTCGCCAATACTGTATTATTGGCGACGCTGGTGTCGCCAATACTGAATTATTGGTGACGCCAGCGTCGCCTTTAGTGACCTTTTTTTTTTTTTAATTCTTAAGTAATTTGTACTCTTCATCTACAATATATAATCTTAAGACTTAAAATGTATACGAAAGGAAATGCATTATGTATACATATATCAAATTATAAAAAAATGGAAAAAAAAACAGAAATTAGGGGTATTGGCGACGCCAGCGTCGCCAATACTGTATTATTGGCGACGCTGGGGTCGCCAATACTGAATTATTGGTGACGCCAGCGTCACCTTTAGTGATCTTTTTTTTTTTTCAATTCTCAAGTAATTTGTACTCTTCATCTACAATATATAATCTTAATACTTAAAATGTATACGAAAGGAAATGAATTATGTATCCATATATCAAATTATAAAAAATGCAAAATAAAAAAAAAATACAGAAATTAGGGGTATTGGCGACGCCAGCGTCGCCAATACTGTATTATTGGCGACGCTTGTGTCGTTTATAGTGCATTATTGGAGAATGAGTTGATATTAAATTTTTGGTGAAAATTTATGGCGGGACAACTTCCCACCAACCCAAAATTTATGGCAAGCTCTCTCCCCACTTCCCCTCCCATCTAACCGGCCCCATTTCCTTTTCCTCTCTACCTATTTCCCCATCGGAGTCAAACAAGCTCTCTCCCCACTTCCCCTCCCATCTAACCGGCCCAATTTCCTTTTCCTCTCTACCTATCTCCCCACCGGAGTCAAACAAGCACCCGCCGCCGCCACTGTCACTGCCGCCACTGTCTTCCTCTCAAACTCTCTCCCCGCCGGACTGTTCAACCTCCATTACCGCCGCCGCCTGCCTCAAACGAGTATGCAACTCTCATGTCCAATTAGTTGACCAAATTGTTGTTAATATCTTTGCTAAAAGATGAATAAATTTAAATAATTTTAGAATAAATTAAATATTGTATTTAATATGACTCTTTGTATGTTTATTGAATGTATGTAAAGGGATGTTGTATACGTACGGTTATGAGTGTTTGGATTTTTATGATCTAATTGATTGGAATAAATTAAATAAATCCTATGAGTTTTGTTGTCATACTATGATAAATCCCATGAGTTTTGTTATTATAGTGGATATGGATACAAATGTACACGAATGGACAATATATAGATGAACATGAAAATTTGGATAAAAGTATATACAATTTAACGGTTTTATTTTAATTTATTGATATGTAGGTGAACATTTATTCATTCCATAATATATGTCACAACTGTATGTATACATTAGGAGACGCATTGTTGACAACATTGACATATGTAGACCATTAAAACATAAGCATAGGCGACGCATTTAAATTTTCCAACGCGTCAATGTTTTTCTTGGTCAATTCATTCATTAAATTAAAATGTAACCAATAGTATGTGAGTTAGGATATCAACAACTATATATTTAATTAGGCGACGCATTTAAATTAAAAGGCGACATATGTACTATGATAAAAGTTTATAAGCAATAGGCGACGCATTTAAATTAGGACCGTTTTACATAGTATGCATGGTTCCACGAATTTATTGATATGTTGTGTGTTACAGATTAATGGATCCGAATCAGGATGATATTACTCTTCCTCCCGATGAGCC
>QANX01000611.1:38409-56823 GCA_003254975.1 Ochetophila trinervis | reverse complement strand
TTTTTTTTTAATTCTCAAGTAATTTAATCTCTTCATCTACAATATATAATTTTAAGACTTAAAATTTGTAGAAAAGGAAATACAGATGTAAACGTATATCAAATTATAGAGAATGCAAAAAAAAAAAAAAAAAAAATTAAAAATTACGGTATTGGCGACGCCAGTGTCGCCTATACTGTATTATTGGCAACACTGGTGTCGCCTAGAGTCCATTATTGGTGCTCCATATTTGGTGAAAATTTATGGCGGGACAACTTCCCACCAACACAAAATTTATGTCAACCACTCTCCCCACTTCCCCTCCCATCTAACCGGCCCCATCTCTTCATTTTCCTCTCTACATATCAGCCCACCGGAGTCAAACAAGCCCCCCCGCTGCCGCCCCCCGCCGCTGCCGTCACTGCCGCCACTGTCTTCCTCTACCCCACCGGAGTCAAACAAGCCCCCCCGCCGCCGCCCCCCGTCGCTGCCGTCACTGCCGCCACTGCTGGACTCTCAAACTCTCTCCCCGCCGCGCCGGACTGTTGGGCTCTTCCTCTCAAACTCTCTCCCCGCCGTGCCGGACTGTTGGGCTCTTCCTCTCAAACTCTCTCCCCGCCGCCGCCGGACTGTCTCAAACTCTCTCCCCGCCGCCGCCGGACTGTTGGGCTCCATTACCGCAGCCGCCTATAGTGCAAAAGAGTATGCAAACTCTTATATTAATTAGTTGACCAAATTGTTGTTAATATCTTTGCTAAAATATGGATAAATTTAATAAATTTAGAATAAATTAAATATTGTATGTAATATGACTCTTTGTATGTTTAAGAAGTATATAAAGGGATGTTGTATATAATTTTGAGTGTTTGGATTTTTATGAACTAATTGATTAGAATAAATTAAATAAATCCTATGAGTTTTGTTGTCATAAATGCCATGAATTTTGTAAATATAGTGGATATGGATACAAATGTGGATAAAAGTATACGGTTTTATTTTAATTTATTGATATGTAGGTGAACATTTATTCATTCCATAATATATGTCACAACTGTATGTATACATTAGGAGACGCATTGTTGACAACATTGACATATGTAGACCATTAAAACATAAGCATAGGCGACGCATTTAAATTTTCCATCGCGTCAATGCTTTTCTTGGTCAATTCATTCATTAAAATAAGATGTAACAAATAGTATGTGAGTTAGGACATCAACAACTATATATTAAATTCGGCGACGCATTTTAATTAAAAGGCGACATATGTACTATGATAAAAGTTTATAAGCGATAGGCGACACATTTAAATTAGCTAGGACCGTTTTACACAGTGTCGACATATGTACTATGATAAAAGTTTATAAGCAATAGGCGACACATTTAAATTAGCTAGGACCGTTTTACACAGTGTGCATGTTTCCACCAATTTATTGATATGTTGTGTGTTACAGATTAATGGATCCGAATCAAGATGATATTTCTCTTCCTCCCGATGAGCCGTTATCCACAGAGGATGAAGCCGGTGCAAGTGTTCCAATTCCTAAGCGGAAAGGTCGAGGACCTACAACGTTAGAAGAGTTTAGAAAGGAGGCCGACGCAAAGCAATTGAACATACAGTTCAATGAGCATGGAGCTCCCCTAAACAAGGAAGCTGTGAGGATGGTCAACTTGATGGGCTCAATCACTCGTTCCACGGTACCAATTTCCATTAAAACATGGAACGATGTGTCTCCAGCATTGAAAGATAACCTATGGCATGCACTAAAGGTAATATACTATGGCATATATAACCCTAAACCCGAATTACATTATAGAGTTATTTACTAAATGCTACATTGATGTTCTTGTAGGGTTATTCGAAGAAAGATGACTCTCATAAGGACCACACTCTTAGAAGTTGCGCTGGGAAGTGGAGGAGGTTTAAGCACAAACTGTTTGAGAGGTATGTGACCCCATACTTGAATGACCCCCAGCTGTTCAAGCACCCACCGACTGACACGTATTCTTTCATCAAACAAGAAGANTCAAGTAATTTAATCTCTTCATCTACAATATATAATTTTAAGACTTAAAATTTATAGGAAAGAAAATACAGATGTATACGTATATCAACTTATAAAAAATACAAAAAAAAAATAATAATAAGAAATTAGGGTATTGGCGACGCCAGTGTCGCCAATACGGTATTATTGGCGACGCTGGTGTCGCCAATACTGTAGTATTGGCGACACCAGCGTCGCCTATAGTGCCTCAATTTTTTTTTTTTTTTTAATTCTCAAGTAATTTAATCTCTTCATCTACAATATATAATTTTAAGACTTAAAATTTATAGGAAAGAAAATACAGATGTATACGTATATCAACTTATAAAAAAAAAAAAAAAAAAAAAAAATTAGAAATTAGGGTATTGGCGACACCAGTGTCGCCAATACTGTATTATTGGCGACGCTGATGTCGCCAGTACTGTATTACTGGCGACACCAGCGTCGCCTATAGTGAGGCAATTTTTTTTTTTTTTTAATTCTCAAGTAATTTAATCTCTTCATCTACAATATATAATTTTAAGACTTAAAATTTGTAGAAAAGGAAATACAGATGTAAACGTATATCAAATTATAAAGAATGCAAAAAAAAAAAAAGAAAATTAAAAATTACGGTATTGGCGACGCCAGTGTCGCCTATACTGTATTATTGGCAACACTGGTGTCGCCTATAGTCCATTATTGGTGCTCCATATTTGGTGAAAATTTATGGCGGGATAACTTCCCACCAACACAAAATTTATGTCAACCTCTCTCCCCATTTATGTCAAAATTTATGGCGGCCTTGACTTACCACCGCAGTCACCCACACAAGGATCATGTCATGCAGCAGATCATGCGAGCGGTGATCGCATTGAGGTACGTGTACCATTATAAACATTAAATTCTTACTATATATTCATAATTTTTATTGTTATAACCCGATGACGTTTTCCAACGTGTCTTTGAAATGCAGGATATTGTATGTGAGCTTGCGCAAGGGACACGAGATAACGTTGTGGCAACCGGGACGTTGACAGCCGATAGTTCAGTTTGTCATGGTATAGAGTTGGGACCGGACAACGTTAGAGTCTCACTGAATGAAGCGATTGATCTTACTGCATTGTTACCTGTACCCTCTTTTGACGTGCTATATGTTAAAGAGGCAGAAGGATCATTCGTGGCGTGGCCCCGTCATCTTGTTATTCTGCCATCCGATGAGGTATCTAATAATATATATATATATATTCAAAACCGACTTGTTATGTTAGCTAATTTGTGATACATACTAAAATGTTTTTTCTTATTTTGGTTTCAGGATTTTGGGAAAAGGAGAAAATCAAAGGGCAAACATGTGGTTGATGTAGGATCAAGTGGCTCACATAGGTCCCAACCAGTAGAGGCCGAGCCGGCAGATCTTGCTGCAGATGATGAAGTTGGCGCTGCCGGCTCATACAACCTTTGCCCTGCACTTATAGAGCTGTTAAGGCGCGTCGACCCTTTCGACATTTATCACATTTGAATGACCTTCTTGCCACCGACAGTTGTGGGCCACGAAGTGGAAATAGCAATTTCGAAGAAAGATATAATAGATTTTTGCTACATGTCGGAGTTGCAACAGTCTTGCATTTTGTTCTACATAAGGTATGTAATTCCAACTTTATTGCAAAAATTGAAAAATATTTTATTGCTATATTGTTTACATACAACTAATAATGTAAATGATGATTCACTGCTTAGGCATTTAGATTCCCGACTGATGGGTGAACAACTAGGGAAATTTTGTTTTATGCTACCGGATGATATAGCCAATGTAGAAAGGAGAAATCCCGATGAGCGAGAACTGAAAATTTTGATGAGATGGAGAGATGCAGAAAAGGGTCAGCTATGGTTTTTCCCGTACTGGTCAAGGTACTATAACTTGTCTAATATTGCAATGGATTATTTGACTTTTATTAAAACATTTGTAATTAATACATTTTGTAGAGACCATTGGATGTTGGGTGTTGTTGACCCATACATAGCAGTTGCATGGTTTCATGATGCGCTTCCGAAGAACAACCGTCAAAGAATGGCCGACTTTAAGAGTTTGTTGGATAGGTAAGTATGTATAATTAACTATATATGTGTATGATTATTAATAAAATATAATAATTAATTGCTGATTTTATTTTTGGTCATTTATATAGCACATACATGGCTTGGAACTGTACATCCGATGGCCAAAAGAAAGTTCGGCACGAAAAACTTAGATGGCCTAAAACAAAGGTACATCAATAACATTTGTATACATAAATTTGGCTAAGCTTTTTACACATAAGTATTTATTAATAATTATAAATATATATTAATATTGTTTGTCTAACAAAATATATATTACTTACCTATTTAATATAATGATTAACTTGTTTTTTTGTATCACTTTTGTATAGACGATAAAACAACCAGGAAATACCGAATGCGGATATTATGTGATGATGATCATGCGGGACATTATAGTAAATAATGTTGCTCGAGAAAATTTGGCGGACATGGTAATCAAAATTATGCTATTTTTACACTCAGTAAGAATGTATATTATTGGTTAAAACTTTTTTTAATTACTTGCATGTTTGGTTTGTATGTGCAGTTTCAAGATAGTGCTTGGACCCAGCAATACGTTGACCATTTTAGAGCCGAATGGACAGCTGCTATTCTCCCACTCATATCGTAGTAAGTTATATATATATAGTACGAAGTTCCACTTGTATATACCTACTTTTACATTACAAAACAATGTCACATTTAATTATAATACTTATGGAAATATGGAAATATTTAACTGCTTGTAACACTCTTAGAAGTTGCATTATTTGTACATATATATGTAATTTGTTGTTTGCATTGTTTGAAAATATTTCTTTTTTCTTATATAATTTGTTATATCACTAGCTTGCCTACTGATTCTCATTTTTACTAAATTTACGTCCATCATTCTATTGCTTATAATACATAATTCCATTTAAATTTGTTTAACTTTAATTATTTTTATTTATTCATTTAAATTTCTTTTATAAAATATTCAAATAAGATTTAAAAAATCGTTTTATTAGTCAGTAAAAATATATTTGAATTATCCGGCGACGTCTTAAATACGGATTTGCTGCGGTTTTAAAACAATTGTCTAATTAGTGACAAATTTTGTCGCCAAAAAATTATATCAACGCCAAATAATTTTTGCGAAAAATGGTTAAGAAAATAGGCGACGCGCGCGTCTCTATTATAAGATAAAAGGCGACACCAGCGTCTCCGATTCTAGGAGAAAAGGCAACGGAAAATCCTAGAAAAGGCGACGCGAGCGTCTCCGTTTGTAGGAGAAAAGGCGACACCAACGTCTCCGATTCTAGGAGAAAAGGCGACGCGAGCGTCTCCAGTTGTAGGAGAAAAGGCGACGCCAGCGTCTCCGATTCTAGGAGAAAAGGCGACGCGAGCGTCTCCGATTGTATGAGAAAAGGCGACGCCAGCGTCTCCGATTCTAGGAGAAAAGGCGACGCGAGCGTCTCCGATTCTAGGAGAACAGGCGACGCCAGCGTCTCCGATTCTAGGAGAAAAGGCGACGCTCGCGTCTCCGATTCTAGGCCAAAAGTGCGCGTAAACAATGAGAAACGGAGACACTTGCGTCGCCGATTTGATGAAGATACTGCGACACTTTCGTCGCGAATGTATAACCGTTATCAGCGACGCTGAGCGTCGCCTTAATCCTTATTTTACGGCGACGCACTTTAGACGTCGCGAATGTTTTTTTACTTTCGGCGACTCCCCTTTCCGCGACACATGAATTTACGTCGCCGTTTACAACTAGCGACGCTAGTTTTGCGTCTCCTATTAGGGTTTTTGGCGTAGTGATAATACAGAATAATAGGTTTTGCAAGAACTTTAAACTCCTCCAACAAACCCTTCAGCCAGACTGCTTCCTTTGCTGCCTCTGTTGCTGCAATATTCTCAGCCTCTATTGTAGACAAGGTAAGTACATGTTTAATTTGTGACTTCCAGCTCAGACCCATTTCCATAAAGAATAAACACATATGAAGACATAGACTTTCTTTTATTTCCATCCCTAGCATAGTCATCTAGATAACCAATCAACTCAATATCTTTTTGATTAACCTTATACAGAAGCCCTTCAAACATAGAAGCCTTAAGATATCTCAAAATCCTTTTTTTAATTGCCTCTCATTAATTTTTTCCCAAGATTAGCCATGAACATTGACTGCATAAGCCAAATCAGTTACAGATCATGTTATACATTACATACCCGATAGCATTGGAATAAGGTATTCTTATCATGTCTTCTATCTCTTATTTAGTAGGTGACTGCTTAGCTATAAATTAAAGTGTCCCCCAATGAGAGTACTTACTACCTTGACGATGTCCATATAGAACTAAGAAATTACCTTCTACAGGTATGAAGTCTGCAAAAGTTTCATTTCAAAATCCTTTATGTATCTCATAATGCTAATACCAAGAATTTGCTTTGTCGGCCCTAAATCCTTTCATATCAAATTCAAACTTTAAAAAATCCTTAACAAATTGAATTACTCTACTGTTAGGACCAGCGATCAGTATGTCATCCACATAGGACAACAAATAAACTGCCCCATCACTCATAGTGTCCTTAAAATAGAGACAGTGATCAAGGCTGCTTCTAACAATACCAACTTTCACCACATAAGAATCCAATCTCTTGTACCATTTGCCTTGGAGATTGCTTCAGACTATATAAATAAATTTTCAGTACATATACAAGTTCTTTACCGCTAGCATTTACTTAAAAACCTTCTGGTTGACAGATGTATCTAGTCTCCTCTACTCACCATGCAAGAAAGCAGTTTCAACATCCAATGTTCTAAATCCTAATCAAGTTGTGTTGCCAAGGATAACACAGTTCTAATGGTCGTAAACTTCACCATAGGAGAAAAAAAAAATCATTTTAGTCAATTCCTTCTACTTGTGTGAAATTCATAACTGCCAATCTAGCCTTAAACCTTACTTGTTCAGAATTGGACAGGTCTTCTTCCAGCTTGAAAATCCATTTACAATCCACAACTCTTTGATCTTTAGGAGCTAGAACTAAGTTCCAAGTATGATTTGAATTAAGAGAACTCATCGCCTCCTCTGTAGCTAAGTTCCACTTACTATCCTTGGATTTCAAAGCCTTTGCATATGTCGTAGGTTCCTTATTAGCCAACTCATCATGTGCCACCAAAGCATATGCAACACAACCAGCATTAGTATACTTCCTATTAGGCCTTATCTGTCTTTTCACTCTATCTCTTGTAAATAGATAACCAAGAAAAACAGACCTCTTTTGATTTGATTTAGGTGACTCAAGACTTTCTAAGTCATCATTAGAACCTTCATTCCTCCTGCCTAGCAAGTTGTTCACTCAAGTAGGTAGTTTTTGAAGGTCTTGTGACAGCTAATAAGTCAGTGACATCACTTACCTCTTCAAGAGATTGAGCTTCCAACTCAAAGGGTAACTCAAACTTTCTGGAATCCTCATTGTACTGAGACTGAGTATCTGCAGGGTTAGTATATTTACAAAGCATAATATCTTCATTAAAGATAACATCTCTACTAATTAGAACTTTAAGTACACTTGATTCTTTATCCCACAACCTATACCCTTTTACACAATATGGGTAACCTAAAAAGACACATTTTACACTTCTTGGTTCTAACTTACCCTCCTTTTGATTTGCATAAGCTGCACAACCAAAAACTCTAAGGTAACTGCAGTCTAGTTTATTACCAAACCACACAAACTCAGGGTTTTATACTCTAAGGTTGTGGAAGGAGATAGATTAATGAGATGAGCAGTTGTTGCCACAGCTTCACCCAAAAAATATATTTGGTAAACCTAAAGAAACATACATACATCTAATATTATCAAGGATAGTTCTATTCATCTTTTCCACCACACCATTTTGCTGAGGTGTGTGCTTAACAGTACTATGCATTAAAGTAACAATTTTCCTTACATAATTATCAAACTTAATATTTCATAATTCTAAACCATTATCTGTTTTTAAAGCCTTAACTAGTTTACTAACTTAGTTCTCAACCATGTTTTTCCACTCCTTGAACCTAGTTAATGTTTCATGATACGAGACTCCAAAAGAAACCTTTTGAGAATTTTTAAACCACAAATTCCATAAACTAGCAAGGAAAACAATAACAAAAATTTATAGATTGAATAAAAAGAACAAAAAGAAAGAAATTAAATGATAGGTAGTTTAACCACTATCTTGCAAGATAAGAACCACAACTATAAGAAATTTGACCCTTTACTTATCGAAGAAGCAAGAACCAAAACTATATTTGAACACACAAGAAAACAATTTGAATGCTCAAAGAATTGATGAAACTTAAGAGAAATATTATTGCTTTCAAAATTTAAGACTAATCACTCTTCATAAAATTGTGTCTTTCTTTAAATGAAGATGAGGCTATATAAATTGAACCTTGGAGACCTTAGTCTCCCTTTATTTTCAATGTGGGACTCTTGCAAGAAACATTTTTTAGCCTAATAAATGGGTTCTATATTTTTAACAATCATTGCACCCCACAACTTTCATTTTCTCTAATTTCTTTAAGAAAGATTTATAATTAGTTTATTTTACCCTTAATGAAACATGTGACATTACATGTGCCTCATTAAAGATAAATTAAAATGCTTTCAACTCTTGCTAACTCCAAATGGTGTAGATTTTATCTTGAAACTCTTCTTAATTAATCCTACTATTGGGTCTTTCAATTTCTTCATGCGTGGAAGCTTTTTTACTAAAACCATGCAAGGCCTCTTTAATTTTTTTAGCCTCGTTCCTTGTAATTGGTCCTTACAGAAGTTAGATTGAATCCTTTGCTTTCATAGCATTCCCCTCTTCCTTGAAATGATTCGCCCTCGAATTGTCACCTATATCAAAGAAGAAAATGTCACTAATGTTAAATGTAGCACTAACATTATACTCACCTGGTAAATCAATCATGTAGGCATTGTGATTGATTCGCTTTAAGACTTGAAAGGGTCCATTCCATGTAGGTGAAGTTTGGATTTCATTTGTTATGGAAACTGCTCTTTTCGCATGTGAACTCAAAACCAATCTCTGGGTTCAAAGGTCACCGTTTTGCATCATTTATTAGCCTTACTTTCATATAGATTTGTCTTCTTCTCAATATGCTCATTCACATTTTCATGTAACTCCTTGACAAATTCAGCATTTTCCTTTCCATTTAAACTAACGTTCTTATCAAAAGGAAAAGGTAGCAAGTCCAAAGGTGTTAGTGGATTAAAGCCCTAAATGACTTTAAAAGGAGAACAATTAGTAGAAGAATGCAAAGTACAATTATATGCAAATTCAATATGCGGCATGCATTCCACCCAATTATTTAAGTTCTTCTAAATGATAGCACCTAAAGTTCTATTAACAACCTCTGTTTGTCCATCTATTTGAGGATGACAAGAAGAGTTCAACTAAAACATCTAACATCTTAGTTACCCCAAAATGCCCCATCAACCTTCCACCATGGGCTTCCTTTACTAACAACTCTCTCAAAGAACTTTTGGGCACACGTAATTTGTTTTCTTGGAACAAATATCCATCATGCCTAAAGTTTAGATTGGGGGAGAATAGAGTGAAAATGTTTAAATCCATTTTCTCACATGCACTATATATATTTGCAAAATCAAGGTCATTAATATATAAATCCTTCATACATTCAAATCTTAGTAATTTTGCATTTAGAGTTGAAATAAGTTCATGCATTCTTGACAATGCATCGGCCACTACATTGGCTTTACCTTGTTAATACCTAATGACATAAAGAAATGTCTCAATGAATTCAATCCATCTGGCATGATACTTGTGCAACTTCTTTATCCCTTGATGTGCTTCAAGGATTCATGATCTGCATGAATCACAAATTCTTTTGTCCATAAGTAGTGTTGCCATGTCTCTAGAGCTCTCACCAATGAGTACATATCATTGTCATATACCAGATAGTTAAGCCTATTTCCACTTAGCTTTTCACTAAGAAAGCTATTGGTCGGCTTTTCTGCATTAACCGACACCTATGTCAAGACTAGAAGCATCACATTTAATTTCAAAAGTTTTAGAAAAATCATGTAATGCAAGCATAGGTGCAGTAGTTAACTTTTTTCACTAATTCATTTAAAAGTGTGGCTAAACAGCTAAAATCCTTATCAAACCTACGATAGAAGCTAGTTAATCCATGAAAACTCTTAACTTCACTAGCATTTTTTGGTGTAGGCTAATCGTTAAAGGTTTGAATTTTAGCTTCATCAACAATGTATCCAATGAAAGTAATTTTTTGCATACAAAAAGAAAACTATTTTAGATTAGCATACAATTTTTCTTTTAATTGAATAACATGCTCTTCCAAGTTCTTACTATATATAAGAATATTATCAAAGTAAACAACAACATACTTACCAATGAAAGAACATAAAACTCGGTTCATTAATCTAGTGAAAGTACTTGGTGCATTGGTTAATCCAAAAGGCATAACCAACCATTCATACAAATCATTCTTTCCTTTGAAAGCAGTTTTCCATTCATCTCCTTCTTTCATTCTTAATTGATGATATCCACTTTTTAGATCAATCTTAGAAAAAATACTAGAACCATGCAATTCATCCAACATATCATCTAACCTAGGAATAAAATGATGATACTTTACCGTGATTTTATTGATGGCCCTTCAATCCTTGCACAATCTCTAAGATCCATCCTTCTTAGGCACCATTAAGATGGGCACAACACACGGGATTATGCTTTCTCTTACATATCTTTTTTCTAAAAGTTCTTCCATTTGCCTTTGAAGTTCCTTTGTCTCCTCGGCATTACTCTTATAGGCATTTCAGTTTGGGATGAAAGCTCTAGCCATAAAATCAATTTTATACTTAATTCCTTTAATGAGTGGCACTAGGCATTTCCTTCAATAATACATCTTGAAATTCCTATAAAAGAGAAATGGTTGGACTAGGCAAACAATTGTTAGCATCAAGCGTTTCATCTTGGTAAAGTAGGACATACAGGGACTTCTTGCTAGGAAATAACTTCTAATGTCACTCATTTTTGCATAGAAACTCAATTTTTTTTCTTTCTCTTTTTCTTTCTTTTCTTCACTCTTTTCTTTTTCTTTCTTTTTATTCAAATTACTCTTTCTTCTGTCTCTCATTAAATAATATATTTGTTTTGGATTCATAGGAATGAGTGGTATTTTTCTTTTATCCTTGAAGAATGTTTATTGATTTTTGAATCCATTATGTGTCACCTTTCTATCAGATTTCCAAGGTATTCTGAGAAGTATATGACCGACATGAATAGGTGCAACATCACACAAGATTTGATCTTCATATCTCGCTATAGTAAAAGAAACCTTCACTTATTTCATTACCTTTACTTCTCAACATTCATTCAACCATTGTAGCATATATGGTTTTGGATGCTTCATAGTGTGAAACCCTAATTTCTCAACCAATTCCATGCTAGCTACATCCGTAAACCTTCCACCATCGATAACTATATTGCAAATATGATATTTCACTTGATACCTAGTGTGAAATATATTATTTCTTTGATCCTCGTCCCTTTCTTTCACTTGTAAACTTAATGCTCTTTTAAGTATGAGTGACTCCCCAATCGCAGCATAGTCTTTATCATTATCTCTATTATCGGCTTCCTCCTCACTTTTAGGCTCACATTTTGTCACCAGATCTCCATTATTCTTTAAAATCATAGTCCTTTTGTTAGGACATTGAAAAACAATATGTCCAACACCTAGGCATCTAAAACATTTCATGTCACGATTCCTAGATGGTGGTGATTCTTTATATTTATCCTTGGTCATAGATTTCCTAGGTATTTTATCAAAGGATATTGATTTAGTTGGTGGTCTATCTTCCTTCCTCCAATTTTTATTCCAATTATTAGCAACTTAATTATTTCCTCCTCCAAGTATATTACCACTTTTCACTTTTTGTTGCTTTTCTATTTTCATGGCCATATGAACTATGTTTTTTAGCTCAACGTAATGATGCAATTGCACTACATTAGTTATTTCTTTATTCAACCCTTGTTAAAATCTAGCCATGATGGCCTCACAGTTCTCTTGTATGTTTGCCCTAATCATAGTAATCTCCATCTCCTTATAAAAACTTTCTACACTCCTACTACATCATTGCGAAAGACCTTGAAGTTTCTGATAGCCTATCTCTAATAGTGATTAGGTACAAATTTTTTTCTCATTAATTACAACCTTTAACTCATCCCAATATTCAATAAGACTCTCTATATTTCTTTTCCTAATAATCACCAATTGATCCCACCAAACAATGGCATAATCACAAAATTCAATCATAGAAATCTTAACTTTCTTAGCTTGATAATAATTATGACAATCAAATATCATATCAACCTTCTTTTCCCAATGAAGATGAGTTTTTGGATCATTCTTACCTTGACAAGATGGCATAGAAATCTTGATGTTGTTGAGATTTTCATCATCTTTTTCTCTCTCCTCCTCATATTCTCCTTATTATATCTTGAAATGGTCATTTTTTCCATCTTTAAACTCAGCATCAGTCTCTTTAGTCCTCAAGCTATTCCTTCTCAAAGAAGAAGAAGCTTGTGGTATCTCTTTGATCTTTTTAATTTCATATTCGGTTCGCTCCATTCATTTATTCATCTGTTCCATTAAGTTAAACATATGGGAGAACTGCTGTTCCAATGGTTGAAATTTAAATTTTTCATCGATTCCTTCCAAGAACAAAAAACTCAAGAAAGAAAATACACAAATCACTCAGATAAACTCACAGTAATGAGAGCAAAGAATTTTTTTATCAAATCCAAGAGTAAAATCAAGAAAGTAAACTTGTAGATCATATATAAATAAGGCGAAAGACAAGAAGAGGGAAAAGAAATGCCATGAATAAAATCTATACAATGAAGACTACAGATACAAAAACAGTTTTTAAGAAATTAACTAGACAAAATTAAGAATTCAAAAGACAAGTTGGGTAAGGAAGACCAAAGAAAGGAAAACTCAATAAGTTAATAACAATCCAACTAGGAAGAAAAAATGCAATAGCATTAATTTAGGTAAGTAATCCCAAAGTGTAACAACCCAAATTTTTTCATTTTTTCTATTTTAAACATTTGACCAAGTTGACAAGTGACGAATCAAATTTTGACTTTTCTAGTAGTTATTTTTGGGCTTGACCACCACAAGCATAGCATAGTGCTAGTTAGTACGAGTCTGCAAACTGGCAGCACAACTAAATCTGAGTTGTAATTTTTAAATGATGGACATTTTAATGTAGAGTTTTTAATTCTGGATCAGCCAAGACATGAGGCTGATTCACCAATTTATTAGACTTTAACTATTGAGTATTTCGTACATGAGGTGGTATTATTTAATAGACGTGAGTACATTTGTGAAACTACTACACATAAAATGTCGTTATTTTATGCGCGTTTGAGGACTAAAATAAGTTAAATTCACCAGAAACATTTATGGGGACACCTAGCACATGCCCGTGTATATAAATAATACATAATACACGTTTTCCAAGGCATTATCTTCCTTAAAGAAAACCCTAGCCGCACTTTCTCTTCCAAATTTGTGATATTTCTCCCCCACCACTAAGCCACCTTCAAACCTCTATAACTTTCCCATTTCTTTGAGTTAGAAGACAAGCTTGGAACTGTTGAAAAGCTCCTGCAACGAGCTACATGAACATATAAACTTGTTTGCTAGAAACGCACCGGAAAGTGACAAAAAGTAGAGCAAAATTCTTAAAAAACCACCATAAATGGCCACCCCCTCTATCAAGCTCCACCATGTTTCGCAATGTTTAAGGTCACACTACCACCACCATTACTCTTTGGCATTCCAAATGACCTCCACCCGGCAAAGCCCGACCACCACTGGCCACCAAAGCCACACATACACTGCCACCGTTCTTAAATCCTCCATGAAATTCCAGCGAGCTCATCGAAGTCTTTTTGACGTGACTAGACCTTTGAACTAGCATCATCAGACCTTGGGCAAGCTATTGGTGGTGATCTTTGGCAATGATTTGCTCGTTTTGCATTCGTTCAAACTCCACCATCTAAAGAGAGCTTGCCAGCGTCGATCTACCTCATTGGCAGCGAGTGGGTACTCACAACCGATATTAACATGTTCTTTGGGTCATGACCAAGATAGCTATCTCATCAATTTGATCCAATTTGGCCAGATTCAAATATACCTAATTTTAGTCGTGAACGTGATCTTCCAAGAACAATTCTAGTCATCATAGGTGAGGACTTACCAAATTCAAGGTAATGTCTCATTCCTTTCATCTTCAATGCCATTTCGATATAAAGTTTGTAGAAAACGGACTCCGAACGAAAAAACTCAAATTTCAATCCGTAGTCGAAACTGAAGATTGAAATCGAACTACTTCAAAATGGAATTGAGGGCACTCAATTAGGTTCCTTGAGGTACTGGGAATATAACCCAATGCTCAATTTTGGTTAATTTTGGAGAAATCAAGAGTCTTAAATTTTGGGTATATGGCCGATAAAGGCATTATTAAAATTACTAAAATTGATAGGTAGTTTTAGTAATTAGTGTTATAATCTTTTAATTAGGGACTCTAGGAACTATTCTGAGCCTTTGGCTAATTTTTTGATAATTAAAATAATTTTTGGTGAATTATTTTATTTATTCATGCACAATCGATAGCTGGTTCGAAGATCTAGCAGGAGCATGCATTTTATTCGTGAGTGTAATTTATTTTCTATATATTTTGGGATTATATAATATTATGATTGAATTGCATTAGATTTTTTTTGATTGGATTTTCTTGTGCATTTAAATTATGCTTACTAAATATATGATATACATGGATTTAAATGGTTGCTGAATCTTGACTATGCCATGTATTATGATTTTAATGGAATTCATATCTATTTTATTTATGGAATAAATATGAAATTTATGTTTTAAATGGTTATTTGGTGTTCTATGAAATTTTTGGCTATTTTTTTAAAAATTTGAAATTCTGGGTAAAATAGTAATTTCAGAAAAAATTGTAGCTTTTGTGAGATTTAAGAAGTCTTGGGGCAATTTTCTAATGGTAGAAAGATTAGAATATTTCAAAAATTTTCCTAAAATAGAAGATTTTGAAAATTTGTTGAACTTATTACGATTTTATAATAAATATTAGAGAAATTGATGACATTCGATGATGGGTGATCACGAAGATGATTTTGAAAAGTGCCACACAGTATTAATTTATTGATTGAGATATGCATGAGATTATGCATTATTATGATAGTACGCTGTGACAACCAGGATCTAGAGCCAGGGTAAGCGTGAGCTAGGGTAAGTGTGTGCTGGTGCGGGGCACTGGCAGGCTACCTTAGTGGCAGAGATCAGTGTCCAATTCCACATCGCCCGGGTGTGGAAGGGTGTCAAATGGTAATGGTTCAAATGTAAAGTGAGCACTTTCTTAATAACTAAGACTTTTTCAGAGCGTTTAGCTTCAGGGTTGGAAAGAACTTTGGAGTTAAGCGTGCTTCAGTGGGAGCATTCCTTGGATGGGTGACCCCCTGGGAAGTCTGACCAAAACTCCATACCATCTAAAATGCAGTGGATAAATTGGAGACAATATTGGTTGGAGGGAGAGTGGCGTTGTATGTCATGATGAGTTATACCCCCATCCCGGCCTGTTACGCCGTCAAAATGCTAAGGGTCACACGGCTCGGTATTAGTGTGTGGTTCCAGTTTTGATATATGATTGTTGATTTATGGTGTTAGATTGGTTTTGAAATTTATGGGTTGTAACCCATCTATTTGATTTACAGATTGTGGCCTATTGGCTTGGCATTTTAAATGAATTTAAATGTTTTATGGAATTTCATTTACGGCTCTGGTGATTTATCCGCGATTTTAGCAATTGTTTTAAATTATATTTTTGCCCAACAAATTGTGTTTTAATGATTTAAAGATTTTCGAGAATAAAGCTAAAGATTTTGTGAAAATATTTTTAAAACGAAAAACATTTCAAAGAGTGACATGAGGTTTTGATTATAAGAAATTTTATCTACAGGACATCTATTTTGTAGCAAGATAGGAGCATTCACTAAGATATTCGTATCTCACGTTTTGTATTTTTAACATTGTTTCCTAGGTCCTAGCTGCAGGTCCTCGTGAACTATTGTTGACATCGCATTTGTGCTTGGCTTCTGCTATTGTTTCTTTGTTTCAGTAATAAACTCTACTACTTTTATTCGGTTTTACTTTCAAATTGTACTATTTTATAATTTCTGCTTATCTCACGTAGTGGCTCTAACATTCCACCTTCTTTCCAAACTAAATTAATAGTTTTGTATGATCTATCAGTATATCAATGCGATGCATGCTTTATTTCACAAACTATATCCTACTTATTGAGTACTTGTATAATAAACCCCTTTCGGAGATGTTGGCTACCCCGAAGGATTATGATGGGATATTTCTTAAGTAAGACTTCCCTGGATAATCTGGAGTGACTTTCGGAGCGGGTCCTGTCAGCTTGGTATTAGAGCTTTAGGTTTACTTTCCTAGGTAGTTGCGCATTTGGTGCACTTTAATCTTGTATCAAGGTGTTTCACCCACAAAGTTGAGATGCGGTAGACTGGTAGCTCAAATGTTAATAGCTGAGGAATTTGATGAGCCAACATATGTGTGTGACTTTTTGAGCGTTGGGCTGAGACCGTAGGGAAATATGGTTTTTTCTAAATTATTTGTGTAATTGGATACAAGTTTAGGAAAATTATGGTGTAGTTGTGATATGACTAGTAGAATCCAGTGACTATTCTCGTGGAGAGCTTAGAGTGCCTTGATGTGGATATAATAAGAATTGCAACTTCTCGCTAGAGGATATTATCCACAGTTGGTGGATGATAGAGTAGACCAGTTGGCAACGCAGTTGAGAATAATTCAATATTGCTTTCAGTGACAAGAATGATTTTGTTTTTACCAATAAATGAGAAGGAAAAATTTGAGAATCTAACTCAGAGAACAGTGATAGTCTTTGATATTGAGTTAGAATGGAGATTATAATAGTAGTGAAGGATTTTTTGGATGTGTTTCACGAGAACCTTCAAGGGTTATCACCAAAAAGGAGGATTAATTTTGAGATCGATCTAGTTTCAGATACCACACCTATATCGTTACCACCATATCGGATGGTTCTAGCAAAATTGAAAGAACTGAAAAATTAGTTACACGAAATTGTTGATAAAGGTTTAATCCATCCAAATGTTTCACTGTGGGGAGTGCCATTTTTGTTCGTGAAAAAGAAAGATGGTTTGATGAGGTTGTGTATCGACTATACACAGTTAAGCAAAGTAACCATCCACAACAAGTATCCACTTCCACGGATTGATGATCTGGTTGATTAGTTGCAAGGAGCTAAGGTAATTTTGAAGATGGACCTGAGATCGGATTATTATTGGTTGAAGATTAGAGAATCAGGCATTCCCAAGATAGCTTTTAGTTATGCTATGGACACCATGAGTTCCTACTGAAATCGTTTCGGACTTAGCAATACTTTGGTAGCATTCATGGACCTAATAAATAGATTATTTCAATCCCATGTTGACATATTTGTCATTATGTTCATCGATGACATTTTGATATATTCGAAAGATAAATTGGAGCATAATAAATATTTAATACATGTGGTGCATACACTAAAGGGACACTACTTGTACCAAATATAATAAGTGAAATTTTTGTCGGGAATCGAGTAGAATTTCTCAGTCATGTCATCTAAGCTAATGGAATTTACTTGGACCCTTAGAAAGTGAAAGCCATGTTACATTGGGAAAGACCGACCACAATTACTTAAGCTACAAGTTTTCTAGTTTGGCTGATTATTACATACTCTTTGTGGTAGACTTTTAGAAAATAATTAGACTAAAACACTGGTTGACGAGGAAAGGAGTCAACTGTGTATATGACGATAGATGTGAATAAAGCTTTCAAGAATTATAATTTTTTTTGACAATGATGCTAGTACTGACCCTACCAACAGGTGATGAAGGATTTGTAGATTACATTAATGCTTTGCATCAAGGTTTGAGACGTGTGCTTATGTAGCACATGAGATTAGTGGCTTATGCCTCAAGACAATTGAAGAAATACTAGTTGAATTATACCAGTCATGATTTGAAAATAGCCACAGTGGTATTTGCACTCAAGACATGAAGACATTATTTGTATAGAATTATGTGTCAGACATTCACGGACCATAAGAGCTTAAATTATCTATTCATAGAAAGAACTGAAGTTAAGGCAAAAAAAAAAAAAAAAA